>JABSNV010000493.1:0-115000 GCA_024085815.1 Flaveria linearis | reverse complement strand
AGCTAAGAAATGAATGAATGAATGAATGATGATGAGCATAATAATAATTGTTATTAGAATGTATGTATGATGTATGACCACTGTCGAACGTAAAGTATGAAAAGAAAGCAAGAGAAAGAAAGTAAAAGACAGTGGAAAGTATGAACGAAAGTGTGAATATGAAAGTAAATAGTAATGTAAAGAATGAAAAGACGAAAGTATGAAAGAACAAAACTAATGAAGAATATAGAAGGAGTGTATATAAGATGTATGACCATGGATGAATGTAAACGCTAGTTTTTAAATGAAGTAAAGTGTTTTATTATAAACTAAACTCACTCAGCGCCACTGACTTTTTGTATGCATGATAGTTGGCAGGTATTTTGTTGATGCTGAGGAGTTGCAGGCATGGATGCATAAGCTACTGGAAGCATTTTGAGGATGGCATCCCCATTTCGACATGTTATTGTATTTTCATATAAAAACAAATGTTGTAATGTGATGAAATAACATGTTTTTAATTATGAAAGTTTTTAAATTCCACTGCAAAAGTAATGTATGTTTTAAAATGTATTAATGAAAGTTTTTAAATTCCACTGATAAGTGAACGTAACAAAAAAATGAAAGTCTTGCAAGCAAAATGAATGGAGGTGAACAACCATGTTGTTGTTAGCTCAATTAATTACAGCTTAACTAGCCCATGAGGATGCACTTCAGTAGTCTAACACTTGAGATTGACCAAAATGATACGCGATCCTTGTCGATTTACCCCGGTCCTGTAGCCAGCTTTATGCATAATGTATGGGGGTTTATTTCTAAGCCTTGGCATAGTACCAACTTGGTGCGTAATGTTAAGGGTCTAGCACATGGCATTGATCCATTTCAGTGAAAGATAATGATGAAAAAACGAAAGAAATAAATGATGATGAAAGATAACGATGATTATATCAAGGTGTATGTGTTGATGAATGCTCTATTTTAAAAGGAAATGTTTTTATCAAACGTAAAGTATTTATTATGAAAAACTAGAACTCACTCAGTGTCACTGACTCTATATGCATAATAGTTGGCAAGTAATTGATGATGCTGAGAAGGTGCAGCCATGGACATGGGAGCTATTGAATAGTTCAAGTCTTGCATCCGTATTTTGGGGATGAATGTTATATAAATGAAATGGTGTGATGTAAAGAATATGATATAATGTTTTGACACGAGTATAAGTTTTAACTGAAAGATATGTTTTCCACTACAAATATTATGTTTATAAATGTTTTATGCTATGAGTGTTTAACTGTGAGGCTTCCCGGTAACGCGGCCTTACAAGTTGGTATCAGAGCCAAAGTTTAAAATAATTGGATAAAATTATTTTTAAACCAAAACTTAAACTGAAAATGGGACAAAAGGAAAAGAATGACAGTTCGAGTAGCTACATGCCTACAGGTAAATATTTTATGTAAAGTAATGGAAATGGACTTATGTGCGCATGTTATGTGGAATATGTGCTCTTAGTAAATTTGGACGCTAATGTGATCATGATAATAAATGCTTAGGAAATCAAAAGTAAAGTAAGTGGCTAATCATAACTAGCCATTGTAATTAGCGACTTAATATACTTAACATAACCTAAGCTATTACCTTGAATGATCATATTGGTGTTTGGATCTTATAGTAATTAGGAGATGGTTGGTGGAAGGTTTTTGAAAGCTTCCCGATGTGGAGGTCTTGGTGGAAGTGGTGTTGGGCCATGTGTGAATGGGAGTAGAGCAAAGACTTTAGAAACGACACATAAGGAGTCCAAGATTCATAACTGTGAAGGTGGGGATGAGAGTGCTAAAGGCCTCAGTGAAGGAGGCTATAGCTGATGAGGTCGGTCAAGTTATGCAAACAATTCTACCATTTGTGATGACCGAAGTTATTAGAGTCGTGAGGGAGGATGAAATAAAGGATAACAAGAGTGTGTTAAGAAGAGAATGGAGAAGGGAGGATTAGGGGAGCGAGAGCAACCCGAGACCAAGATGGTTGTTTCAAGTGATGAGGAGGAGGAGAAAGCCATAAAGGAAACTGTGAAGGGGTGAGACTATGTGGCATTCTAGATATGCAAGTCATCGGCTTTTGCTGGAAATGGGGATGCTTTCACTACTCACCAATGGTTGAGAGAGATGGAGGTTGTGTCAGATATCAGGGAGTATGGGACAATATTATCCAGGCAGAGGGTAACAGAGCCATTAGTAAGATGAGGAGGTCAGAATTGAAGAACTTAGTGATTGAGGAATTTTGTCCTTATCGAGAGTTGAAAAGATTAAGGGAGAGTTCTTACAGTTAGAGGCGGGAACCATGAAACACCGGCAGTACACGACCATGTTTAACGAGATTATAAGGTTGGTGCCGAGCAGGTGATAACCGTTTCACTAAGATCAAGAGATCAATCCAAGGTCTTCTAGTGGATATCCGCAGACACATGATCGCCGCCCAGCCAGGTATGTTTAGGTTGGTGGTTGATCTAGTAGGGAGACTGTACGATGAACGAGAGGTGGAATAACGACAAGAATGGGAATGGGAAATGGTATGGTGATGGTGGTTTTATGTCTGGTGGTAAAAAGGCGAGAGTGGATGATCAGAAGGCGTCGACAGAAGGTTTAGGGGAGAGGGCCTGCAAGAAGTGTGGGAAGGATCAAGCAGGAT
Source organism: Flaveria linearis (assembly GCA_024085815.1). Classification (NCBI taxonomy): domain Eukaryota; kingdom Viridiplantae; phylum Streptophyta; class Magnoliopsida; order Asterales; family Asteraceae; genus Flaveria; species Flaveria linearis. Next base: position 112,339 of record JABSNV010000493.1, on the reverse strand, counting down.
AGTGTGTGTGGGGATCAAACCAACGCTTTAAGTGTGGGAAGGAGGGTCGTATGGCAAGGGATTGTGGAGTGTGAAGTGTTACAATTGCAGTTAATCAGGGCATCTGAGCAAGGACTAAAAGAAGCCAAGGGTTGAGGGTTCCGGGGAAAAGAAGGGAGCTGAAAAAGGGAAGGGGCGGCAGAAAGCCAAAGCCAGGGCATTCACTATGACAAAAGAATAGGCTAGGGTGGACCCCTACGTGGTGTTAGGTACATTCCTAGTAAACCAAACTTGTGCATTTGTACTCTGTGATTTTGATGCTAGTAGGAGCTTTATTTCTGCTCCTTCTATAATAAGTTGTCTGCTAGATTAGAAAGATTGATTAGCCCTTTGATGTAGAAACTGCCATTGGTAAGTCTACCCGAATATATGATGCGATAGATGATTGTGCTATAGAATTAAAAGGTCATAGGTTCTCTGCTAGATTGTTTATCATGACCTTAGGAGGATTTGATGTGGTCCTAGGGATGGATTGGCTTGCAACTAACAAGGCCAATATCATATGTCACAAAAAGATGATACGACTGATCGCGCCCAACAGAAGTTCTATTACTATCTATCCCTATCTATAGGGATAGAGTTCGTAGTGTCCCAAGGGTGATTTTGATAATTGCAGCTGAGAAGTTTTTGAGTCGTGGGTGTGGTGCTTATCTTCCCTTTGTGAAGGATGTGGATGTGTCGGCACCTTAAGTGTCAGACATATCGGTCGTGTGTGACTTCCCTAACGTCTTTCCTGAAGATCTATCAGGCGTACCACTTGACCTTAAGATTGAGTTCCATATCGATCTGTTACCTAGGGCTTAACCTGTTACTAAAGTACCATATCGACTAGCACCTTTTGAGATGTAGTAATTGATGAATCAGTTGCAAGATCCACTGGATAAGGGTTTTATCTGATCGAGTATCTCTCTGTGGGGTGCTCGGGTCTTATTCGTGAAGAAGAAGGATGGTAGTATGTAAGGCCCCAATTCCGGGCACCTCACAGTTGGTCAATCATCGCGCATAAAACATACATTCTCGTTTATCTTAAGTAAACATTGCAGCGAAAACATTCAAAAATGACATTTCATTTCTATATAAATGCTTTTGCAAGTTAATACAACATTCATTACAAAACATCGTTTGTTCGCATTACAATGCAAAAATATTATACAAAAGAACGCCATCCAAAAGGGCTGAGTAGCCGCCCCGTGCCATCCTCAGCAACATTACCTGCCAACTGGAAACACATAAAAAGTCAGTGTTGCTGAGTGAGTTCTAGTTTTATAATAAAACATACTTTTCTTTCATTAAACCGTTCCTTACTTTCATGCGATCATACATCTTACGTACACATAGATAATATCATTATTATCTTCATCATTCGTTCGTTAACTTTCGTTCATTCAACATACATCATTACCATTCACATTCCTTACTTTCGTTCACATTCATTCATAAATTCTTACTTTCATTCGTACGTTCTTTACTTTCGATGACATGTACAATACCCCAAACATTGTGCACGAAGCTGGTTACTGGGCCGGAGGTTTTCATAGACCTCGAACATTGTGCACCAAGCTGACTTCAATACCTAGGGCAAGTATATTCACCACTTATCTTTTCTCTTTCATTCCGGATCAATGCCATGTACTATACCCCGAACATTGTGCACGAAGCTGGTTATTGGGCCTGAGGTCTTTCATAGACCTCGAACATTGTGCATGAAGCTGACTCCAGTACCTAGGGCAAGTGGCAAGGATCCCATACATATGGTCAATCACAAGGATTGGACCCCAGTGTGCATCCTTCTGGGGTAGCTAACCGCACACAGTTGAGCTAACACCCTTTATTGCATGTGAACCTCCATACATTTGCTTGCAAGCCTTTCTTACATTCATTCATTCATTAATGCATGCATTCATTCATCATGTTCCTCTTTCATTATCTTCCACTTTATGTTACATGATACTTTCATTTCATTCATTAACATAACACGTAAAGCCACGGGAAAGATAAACATACATTGTAATAAGGAAAATCATCACACACAGATAGCGTCATCATACAGGGCATCATCATACATACATAACATACATCATGCATAATCATGCAACATTATCATGCCCAACGTACTCTCTAAGACCCCAACCATCATCCTACTTGGACTTACGGGAACTTCCACGTCAAACTTACATCTGCACTTTCCCCCAAAAGTCAGAAATTAAACTACGCTTTTCCTCGGGTACACCAGCCCTATTTGGGCGTATGGGCACCCTTCAGTCGCATGGCCTCTAGCGACTGAACATCATGCGAATGGACCAATGCGGATGAACACCAATGTGGATGAACACCCCAATCGTGCAAATGGACCTCATGCGGATGAACACCCAATCGTGCGAATGGACCTCATGCGGATGAACACCAATGCGGATGAGCACTTATGCGAATGGGCCCTAAGTCGCATGACTCCCAATGCGACTGGCCCTCTAATCGTGCGAATGAACCTCAATCGTGCGAATGAACCTCAATCGTGCGAATGAACCTCAATCATACCCCATTCGGTCGTATGGCCTCCAGTCGGTCGCCTAGCCCTAACTGATGCAGAATGCAGTTCATCCCGAACCCAATCTGCCATTTTCGCCCTCCAAGCTCATCCAAACCCATTCTAAGCCCAAATCAACCATCCTAAACCTTAGGAATGCATACTACAACACCATTAAAGCACACACAAGCCCGGACATAAACTCCAAACGCATCACACACAAACACATACAAATGGGTCAAACACACACACACATAAAACAGATGTGTTCCAGCCCTAAAATCATTCAAAAACGTTTAAAAGAGGGTTCCTAGAACTCACACAAACAATACCAAGAAGTAGAGCTTCGATTTGACCCGCTACACGATGATTTTGCACACTTGAACCCACCCAAACAAAGCCTTTTCTCGTCTCTTCTCCCTTTTCTCTCTTCTTTCTCTCTATGGCTGATGTTTCAAGTGTGGGGAGAGGGTAAGGTGTCACACCCCCGGGCCCAGGTAGGGTGGGATGTCACAGATTAGCAACAACATATATGGCAGCGGAAACAAACCATTATAAGAGCTCAAAGGGAGAGAACATCACATGGCATTAAAAGTTTTAAAAGACACCGGGCTGGAAACAGATCCAGCCCCAAATGTTTACATGTTCAACATAAATTTAAGTAGTCATGATATCAAATTGTCAAATTCATAAATTCAGGTCACACAAACAATGCCATGGTCTCGGGGTTGAGTCTAAGTCGTCCATACGCTAAGAGTCTTCACAGGTTACCTGAAACATACTCAAAAGAAAAGAGTGTCAACTAAAAAGTTGGTGAATTCAAGTGCTTAAAGTTTCAAAACAAATAAAAGGAACTATAGAAGTCCACAGTAAAGGTTTTAGTATCCAGTGTGATAGTTTATAAAAATCTCATTCGATTTTGAAAAGCATCATTTTTAGTATCAGTCATTGTGGGGTATCACAATCAACCCTGCACTTGGTCCCCGGTTGGCCTCTTCTAAACTTGTGTTTAACCGGATATTCCCGTAGGAAAAAGAACCAAGCCTCAGAATAGTGAACCACTCTGCTAGGATGGTCACCATAGTATCTTACTCAAAACCTGTTACATGCCACAAACGACCCCTCAGGATCTCAGTGGGGTACCTCCCTGTGGCGGGAGCCACTATGCGTGGGGGATTCCCCAAATAGATCTATTCACGTAAAGACAAGCGGTTCACAAAAGAATTAATGATTATGACTAAAGTATCAGCAGGTACCCAAAAAGTCCCACATAAAAGTAAGCATAATCAAAGTTCATAAAGCATAAGATCATGCAAAGCGGTAAACAGTATCACACATAAGAGTTTCAGTTTAAAAGGAGCATGTTTCATCCCCAAAATAAAAGTAAAAAGGGGGAACACGAGAACTCACCTTGGTTATTAAGCAACTAGATATTCTTCGCGTGCCGGGAATAGCTCAAGTCTAGCACCCTAATATGAATATATTAAGTGATTAGCTACTGCTCTAAGCCTATTTAAGGAGTAACAATAGTGTCTAAGACTTAAGTAGACGGTTTCGGTTTTAATTCGATTAGGTTTGCGTAAAAAGTTCCCTTTTATGGAAAGTTAAGGTTTCTCATACAATTAATGGTTTTTACATTACTAAGTCCAGAATGTATGATAATTATGCTAACAAAGTGACTATAGTGCTCATTGGGGTCTATTAAGAAGTGTAACCAAATTTTACAGTTTAGCCCCTAAAGTTTCAGAATTGACAGTTTCTACCCTTAAGTTTGGTTTCTTGTATTAAATGGCCTTTATAACCAAAAATCAGTTTCAAGAACTTAATATAACTTCATTTTAAGAACATATACTCAAATTTTCAGTTCATGGACTCGGTTTCTAAAATACGCGTTTAACGTTGCTGGTTACGGTAAAACCGAACGGTTTAAAGTGGTTATTTATGAGTTTTCACCCTTTTTGGGGGCTAAGTCTAGTAGCTACTTCTTAAAATCATTTTTATGAGTTTTAAACCTTTTAGATTATAAAAATTTGTTTCTAAAAATAGAAAGGCTCGTTTTTACGTTAAACCGTTAAAACGCGTTTTTAGTCGGGTTTGACCATTTTAAAGGCTTGTTTGACCACCCATTTTACCTTTGAGGTTATTTTATCTATTAACATACTGGAAAGTAATTATTTTTATAAGTTTTAACATTTAACCCATTTATCATAGAATTTTCCTTAAAAACGCCTTTCGGCTTACACCCGGTTTTACTTAAATTTCATTTAAATTATTTTTTGACCACTAAAACTTTCCATTGACTCCAGAACACTTTATTTATCCATTTGGAACCTGGAAATTCTCTTTAAAACATTTATGGTCCATGTTTCCCATTTTTAAGTCATTTTAACACGTTTTTCGGGTCCCGAAAGTGACCAAACTAGGCCTAAACACATTATGTCCTTTGTTACAGAGGTCAAGCCATGTTACTAAACTTAATATGCACCAAAAATTACTGAAATGACAGTCCCAAACGTTGCCTAGTTGTTCTATACATCCATGGACTTTAAAACATGTAGAAAGGGTCATAAATGACCATTACACTTGTGTAAATCCTTGTATCTTGAGTTTAACCATTACTAAAATTTATCTAACATAAAAAAATCAGATCATTAGGGTGTCTTAAAAGTCATTTTGAGCAGATTACAACCCTTGTCTAAGAGGTTTTTCAAGAAATGACTAAAAGAGTTCATTACTAGTAGAATGGAGCATTGTTCAAGGTGTAAAGCTTACTTTCACCACATGTAAGTGGTGTACACCCTTGGGGACTTAAAAAACAGGTTGTTTATAGTCTTAGAACCCATTAATATGCAGGTTAGACGTTTGGTCTTGAGAGGTTACAAGATTCACAAGTGCATGGTGGCAAAAACACCAAAAAGTGGGTTTTCAAGGGGGTAAATCGGATTCTACCCCTTGGAATGAGCATTATAACGTGTGGTATACCTTAAATATCGTGGGGAACTCCTCAAAAACAAAGTGAGGGTGAGATGTTTCTGCTACAACAAGAAAAAGATGGGTTTTTAGGTGAAAAATGAAGACTAGCTTAAGAAATGACCAAAACCGACACATAGAGCTTACACTTGATGTAACTCACGATTTGGAAGGTGTGGATGGTCGTGGATGACTGGAATATTCTTGGAGGAGGCTGGAGAAGTTCGAACAAAGGCTGGAACCTCAAGTCTTGCACGTTCAAGGCTTCAAAACTTCATCAAAAGTCCACCCTTCTTGCTATTTTGCTGCTGGCCGATTGTGGAGAGCTTGTTGCTCACGGTTTGGAGCTGAAATGAGGGTGAGTTAGAGAGGATTTTTGGAGAGGATGAGAGTGTTTAAGCAGCTGAAAATTCGAAATGGGTGAGAGAGAGAGATATGACTTTGTGTCTTGCAAATATGGAGATTGCATGAATGGGGAATGGTTGAACATATGGTGGAGATGTGTAAGAAAGCAAAGTATTTCATTGGAGGGCATGGGGAGGCCGATTCCTTTGTCATCTAGTGACATTATTCTCTTAAATTTTAATGTATATTATTATTATGTGGTATTAGTTTGTTGTGTAGTGTAGTATTTTGGATGATAAGTTTTAGTTAGTTGACTAAGTGTTATGCATGATAATGCATGCTTAAATCCGAAAATTTCAAGTGTGTGTCCACATAAACTTTTAATTGTTTTAATTGATATTGTATATCCTACTTAGGATGACTAATTAATATTCCCGGGCACAAATTTTCTAAAAAGGCAAGACCTAAAATGACTAAATTCACTTAAATCACATAGAATCATAAAAATTGGTCAAATAAAAATTAGTGATTCTAACATTCTTGATATAATTGAATTGTTTCCATTATTAGTACTCATAAGACGTGATATGATGCAATTAAATTAGGGTTTAGAATAGTGACCTTGGGACCGGTTGTCACATTCTCCCACCGTTTTGGAAATTTCGTCCCGAAATTTTAACTTCGCTTAGCATTGGTGCGGGTGGGTTTAAATAGTTGCGGGAAGCTCTTCCTCATCTTGTCTTCACGTTCCCAAGTGAATTCCGGCCCTCGTCTCGAGTTCCATCTAACCTTAACCTTGGGTATGCGGCTTCGTCTGAGTTGCTTGACCAAGCGGTCCGTGATCTCTATAGGCTCTTCCACGAAGTTCAGCTTATCATTGATTCTTGTCTCCTTCAACGGTAGTTCCAAGGTTTTGTCTACCAGGCATTTCTTCAAGTTTGATACGTGGAAGGTGTCGTGTATATAACTCAATTTCTGAGGTAGTTTCAACTTGTAAGCTACAGGACCAATTCTTGCTAGTATTTCGAATGGTCCAATGTATCGTGGGCTTAACTTGCCTCTTTTTCCGAACCTCACGGTTCCTTTCCACGGTGCTACCTTCAGCATTACCCTATCACCTATCTGAAATTCTAATGGTTTCCGTCCTCTGTCAGCGTACTTCTTTTGACGATCCCTGGCCGCCCGTAGACGTTCCTTGATCTTGAAAATCTTATCAGTGGTCTCCAATACGATGTCGGGTCCCAATACTTGACTATCACCAATTTCATTCCAACTCAAGGGTGACCGACATTTCCTACCATAGAGAGCCTCATACGGAGCAGCATTGATACTTGCGTGGTAACTGTTGTTATAGGAGAACTCCACCAATGGAAGGTGATTATCCCAGTTCCCACCAAAATCAATTACGCATGCCCTCAGCATATCTTCTAGGGTTTTGAATAGTCCTCTCGCTTTGACCGTCAGTTTGCGGGTGGTACGCCGTACTTAAGTCCAGACGGGTTCCTAGTGCTCGTTGAAGTGATTTCCAGAAACGTGAAGTAAAATGACTATCACGATCGGAGATTATTAATAGTGGCACACCATGCCTAGCCACTATTTCATTGATATACAGTTGAGCCAGTCTTGACATGTCATAATCTTCCCGAATTGGTAAAAAGTGAGCTGCTTTGGTTAGTCTATCCACTATCACCCAAATGGCATCATGACCCCTGGATGTTCTGGGTAACTTGGTAACAAAGTCCATTGTGACATTATCCCATTTCCATTCCGGGATTTCTGGCTGCTGTAACATCCCTGATGGTTTTTGATTCTCGGCTTTTACCATGGCACATGTTAGGCACTTACTGACATACATAGCGATTGATTTCTTGATTCCAGGCCACCAGAAAAGTGCCTTCAAATCCCGGTACATTTTATCACTCCCAGGGTGAACTGAATACCTAGACTTGTGAGCTTCATCGAGAATCACCTCTCGAATTCCCCCATGTTTTGGCACCCAAGTTCTCCCTTCGCACTTATATGTACCATTAGTTCCCATTTCAAATCGCTTTTCCATTCCCGTTAATCCTTCCCCTGCTAGATTTTCCTCCTTAACGCTTCGCCTTGAGCTTCTTTCAGCCTTGCGACTAGGTCTGTGTACACACTTATCCTTAAAGCTTGTACACGAAGAGGTTTTTCTCTCTCCTTTCTGTTTAAAGCATCTGCCACCACATTGGCCTTTCCGGGATGATAACGGATTTCACACTCATAGTCGTTTAATAGCTCAACCCATCTTCTTTGACGCATGTTTAGCATTTTCTGGTCAAGAATGTGTTGCAAACTTCGATGGTCAGTGTAAATGATACACTTCGTGCCATAGAGGTAGTGCCTCCACATTTTGAGAGCAAACACCACGGCACCTAATTCCAGATCGTGCGTAGTATAGTTCTTCTCGTGATCATTTAGCAGTCTAGATGCATAGGCAATAACCTTGTTGCGTTGCATTAGCACGCAACCTAACCCTTGACGCGAGGCGTCACAATAGACTACGAAGTCTTCGAATCCTTCTGGAAGGGCCAAAACAGGTGCACTGCATAGTTTTTCCTTAAGCGTCTTGAATGCTTCATCTTGCTCGGATTCCCATACAAAGGCTTTGTCCTTCTTAGTCAGTGAGGTCAATGGTTGCACAATTCGTGAGAAGTCCTTTATGAATCGTCGGTAGTATCCGGCCAATCCTAGGAATTGCCTAATCTCAGTGGGAGTCTCAGGAATCTTCCAATTCTTTATAGCTTCAATCTTGGAAGGGTCAACTTGAATTCCATTCTCATTCACTACATGCCCTAAAAATTGGATCTCTCGCATCCAAAATTCACATTTAGAAAATTTGGCATATAGTTGTTCATTCTTGAGTAACTCAAGGATCAGTCTGAGATGCTTCTCGTGTTCTTCTTTATTACTGGAGTAGATCAGAATGTCGTCGATGAAAACAATCACAAACTTGTCAAGATATGGGCGGCATAAACGGTTCATGAGATCCATGAATGTTGCTGGTGCATTAGTCAGTCCAAAGGGCATGACTAAGTACTCATAGTGCCCATACCTAGTTCGAAAAGCCGTCTTGGGTATGTCTTCTTCTCGGATCTTCAGTTGGTGGTAACCGGATCTTAAGTCTATCTTGGAAAAGTAGCTTGCTCCTTGAAGTTGATCGAATAGGTCATCTATCCTCGGGAGAGGGTACCGGTTCTTTATAGTCAACTTATTCAACTCCCGGTAGTCAATGCACATGCGTAAGGTGCCATCCTTCTTTTTCACAAATAACACCGGAGAGCCCCATGGAGAGACACTCGGACGTATAAATCCCTTGTCCAATAGTTCTTGAACTTGCGTCATCAGTTCCTTCATTTCAGGAGGGGCGAGTCGATACGGCGCTTTGGCTACCGGTGCAGCGCCAGGCAGGAAATCTATTTGGAACTCAACTTGTCGATTCGGGGGAAGTCCCGGTAGGTCTTCCGGAAACACCTCAGGGTATTCGGAAACTACTGGGATGTCCGAAATCTTCATCTCCTCTTTGGTCTTCATCACGTATATGATGAAAGCCGAGCATCCCTTCATTAAGCTCTTGGTAGCTTTTAAATGGGATATCATGGGGCATAAGGTGTTACTCCTTTCTCCTTGCACCACTAACTCTTCCTTGTCATTCAATGGTATCTTGAGTAGGCGTTCATCACAAACAATTTCTACTCTGTTCTTAGCTAACCAGTCCATGCCGACAACCACATCAAATCCTCCTAACTTAATGGGCATAAGATCTATCTTAAATGTATGTCTATTTAGATTCATTGAGCAATCCTTGATGATTTCGTTAGTTTCTAAAATATTACCATCAGCTAATTCGACGGTAAACGTATCGGCTAAGGTACACGTAGCTAAGTCAATCGAGGATCTAAAAGCATTAAGATAAAACTGGCAGTCGCTCCAGTATCAAATAAAACAGTAGCAGGATGATCGTTTACAAGAAACGTACCATTAACCACATCGGGTCCTTTCGGGCTCCAGCTGCATCCATCACAAAAGCTCTTCCCTTGGGCTTATTGGGTCGGTTGTCCTTGTTTCTTCCTAACTTAGGGCATTTGTTCCTCATATGCCCGGGGTCCCCGCACTCATAGCATTGTTTTCCAGGCTCGTAGGTACAGTCTTTAATCAGGTGACCAGGTTTCTTGCATCGATAACAAGGCATGGGATTGCACTCCCCTTGGTGATGAAGCTTGCATTTATCGCAGAAGGGGCTTGTGCCCAGATACAACCTCCTTGCCTTTCCACCATGGTCATTTCGTCTCGCTTCTTCTCTAGGCTTCTTGTTTGAACCGCTGCTGCTGCCGACCATCTTCCTAGTATCAACCCACTTCCTCTTTTCTTCCACAGCCTTCTTCTTGTCCTCAATTTTCCCATGTTCAATCCACCCTGCTCTAACTAGGTCGTCGGTCAGACTACTGGTAAGGTCGATCGCCGCCTGTATGGTTGTAGGCCTGGATGATCGAACCATGCCCCTCACTCTTGGGTGTAACCCCCAGATGAAGCGGGCCATGCCCTTGGATTCTGGCATCACCAAGTGTGGTACCAGTCGGGACAATGCAAGGAACTGGTTGATGTATTCGGTGTAGTTCGGACCCCTCATCTCCAAATTCAGAAATCTAGCCTCCAGTTTCTCTAGTTGGTTGATCGGGCAGTACTTGTTGGTGATTAGCTCCCTGAACTCAGACCAGTTCATCCTTCCCACGGCATCCCGGCCTCGAGGCTGGATGATGGTTTTCCACCACTCAAGTGCTGGTCCCTTGAGAGATTGAGAAGCGAACCTCACCATGTGTTCCAACTTGCATTCACTGATGTCTAACACAGCTTCGATTTCGTCCAGCCATCTATAGGTTTCAATTGCACCCTCGGTGCCATGGAAGTCCTTTGGTTTGAAAGCCATGAATGTTTTGTAAGAGCACCCTTTCCTGATAGCTTCAGATTCTTCGTTGTTGGCAGCCCCAGTATCACCTCCGGCGTCATCCCGGTCAGCATTGATTTGAGCAATGATGGTTGGTATAGCGTTTGCAATCTGCTGTGCCACAAGATTTTCCATCCTCTCGTCATTTGCAGAGTTAGCATTCTCCCCTATGGGAGTCCTTGGAGGAGTAGGTGGTTGGTTTCTGGTTCGCCTTGCTCCTTCATGACGACCTCGGTTTGCTGCTTGCCTTCCGATGCGTGTTCCTCTTCTGGTAGGCATCCTGATAGTACTACAGATAAAGTCATTTTAGCATCTCATAAATTTGTTTCGAATAATCTATGCATCAATTTCCTATCAAGCTTCCCCTATACGAAGAGAGGATACGGTGTATAATTGCACACAACTTAACAAGTTCCACAGATTACCGTTTTAAACAGTTTAAGCAGTCATACAGTATAACATGGCCCAACACCATGAATAAACAACACATGACAGACAATCATAATTGTTTCAACAACATTGCATCATACGAATCAGTTCAAAATAAGACAAGGTTCATAGTTTCAGAGTCTAGCTCTTACAAAGTGGGAGGTTCCATCACCCCCATAGATAATAATAGTTTCTCAAATAGATAGATTGTTTCTTAGATAGTTTTGGCAGCCTACTGCCATGTATCCTTAATACCAGATGCATCACCCCTGCCATTTCTTCTTCAACCAGCCGAACCATCCCGAGCTTTTCTTCTTCTGCTCTTTCTCCAGGCATTGGACATTATGAGGTGCCATCATTGCTTGGAATTGGGCAGATTGGGAGGTCCACATGGCGTGTTGTAAGGTCAGCTCATGACGCTGGATAGTCCTCAGTATCTCACTCAAGGTGGGGTCTGATGGGCCAAAGTCCCTAGCCCACCGGCTAGACTGGGAGTGCTGGTCTCCAGCGAACACGCTAGGGCCATCATGCATGCCATGCCTTGGAGGCATCCAAGGCTCCTCTTGTGGGTGGCATCGGTGTGGCTCGTACGGCAGTGGTGCAGGTATGGGAGCCCTGACCGGTGGTGGAGGAGGAGGCAACCTAAATGAGACTGAAGTCCCAGGTCTAACAGCCTTTCGTGGACGAGTAACGGTGCGTGCTCCCCAATTCCCAATGGGAGGTATCAGTGAGTGGGATGGGGCGGCAACATGTGGCGTGCGGGAGTGCGTCCGGCTCCTGGGTGGCGTTGACGAAGAAGAATCCTCGAAAGCTCCAGTGTCCTCTGACGTGGCGGAGATCCAATCCGGGTGTCCACACCTCTGCAGGTATGCCTCGTACTCCGTTTGGGGCTTCCTCCTCAGTGTCCCAACAGGGGCAGTCTCATCAACTGGATGTGCGGGTGCCTTACCTCTTTCAGCCATAGTAGTTTCCTGTAAAAAGACATCATGTGTAATTTGGTTTCTCAGGGATCTCTTTGTTTCAGCTCATGATAGTTTTAATAATAATAATATACTCATAGTACTAGTGATGGCATTAGTATCAGGGATCTCTTTGTATCCCTTATCCATGATGTTAGAATCAATTGTTTCTCATAATAGTGTCAGGCAAAACAGTTTATATAAAAAAAATTAATTTAAAATCCCCAGTCAAAAATAGATTTCAAGGTTAATCAGCATCAAACAGAAAGGTCCAACTTAACTTAGAGGTCCATGATGGAAATTACGCGCCCGGTAAATTCATGATTACGTTGATCAGGCGTAATCATCAATTTACCCAACCCGATCATTCCACACTTTCCCACAAGGACAGTCCTAGGGTATCAGGGTTGTAGCCTAGGGTCTACTATGATATTCCCGACTTCTCTACAACCTTTGGCTCTGATACCAATCTGTCACACCCCCGGGCCCAGGTAGGGTGGGACGTCACAGATTAGCAACAACATATATGGCAGCGGAAACAAACCATTATAAGAGTTCAAAGGGAGAGAACATCACATGGCATTAAAAGTTTTAAAAGACACCGGGCTGGAAACAGATCCAGCCCCAAATGTTTACATGTTCAACATAAATTTAAATAGTCATGATATCAAATTGTCAAAGTCATAAATTCTGGTCACACAAACAATGCCATGGTCTCGGGGTTGAGTCTAAATCGTCCATACGCTAAGAGTCTTCACAGGTTACCTGAAACATGCTCAAAAGAAAAGAGTGTCAACTAAAAAGTTGGTGAATTCAAGTGCTTAAAGTTTCAAAAAAAATAAAAGGAACTATAGAAGTCCACAGTAAAGGTTTTAGTATCCAGTGTGATAGTTTATAAAAATCTCATTCGATTTTGAAAAGCATCGTTTTTAGTATCAGTCATTGTGGGGTATCACAATCACCCTGCACTTGGTCCCCGGTTGGCCTCTTCTAAACTTGTGTTTAACCGGATATTCCCGTAGGAAAAAGAACCAAGCCTCAGAATAGTGAACCACTCCTGCTAGGATGGTTCACCATAGTATCTTACTCAAAACCTGTTACATGCCACAAATGAACCCTCAAGATCTCAGTGGGGTACCTCCCTGTGGCGGGAGCCACTGTGCCTGGGGGATTCCCCAAATAGATCTATTCACGTAAAGACAAGCGGTTCACAAAAGAATTAATGATTATGACTAAAGTATCAGCAGGTACCCAAAAAGTCGCACATACAAGTGAGCACAATCAAAGTTCATAAAACATAAGATCATGCAAATCGGTAAACAGTATCATACATAAGAGTTTCAGTTTAAAAGGAGCATGCTTCATCCCCAAAATAAAAGTAAAAAGGGGGAACACGAGAACTCACCTTGGTTATTAAGCAACTAGATATTCTTCGCGTGCCGGGAATAGCTCAAGTATAGCACCCTAATATGAATATATTAAGGGATTAGCTACTGCTCTAAGCCTATTTAAGGAGTAACAATAGTGTCTAAGACTTAAGTAGACGGTTTCGGTTTTGATTCGATTAGGTTTGCGTAAAAGTTCCCTTTTATGGAAAGTTAAGGTTTCTCATACAATTAATGGTTTTTACATTACTAAGTCCAGAATGTATGATAATTATGCTAACAAAGTGACTATAGTGCTCATTGGGGTCGATTAGGAAGTGTAACCAAATTTTACAGTTTAGCCCCTAAAGTTTCAGAATTGACAGTTTCTACCCTTAAGTTTGGTTTCTTGTATTAAATGGCCTTTATAACCAAAAATCAGTTTCAAGAACTTAATATAACTTCATTTTAAGAATATATACTCAAATTTTCAGTTCATGGACTCGGTTTCTAAAATACGCGTTTAACGTTGCCGGTTACGGTAAAACCGAACGGTTTAAAATGGTTATTTATGAGTTTTCACCCTTTTTGGGGACTAAGTCCAGTAGCTACTTCTTAAAATCATTTTTATGAGTTTCAAACCTTTTAGATTATAAAAATTTGTTTCTAAAAGTAGAAAGGCTCGTTTTTACGTTAAACCGTTAAAACGCGTTTTTAGTCGGGTTTGACCATTTTAAAGGCTTTTTTGACCACCCATTTTAACTTTGAGGTTATTTTATCTATTAACCTACTGGAAAGTAATGATTTTTATAAGTTTTAACATTTAACCCATTTATCATAGAATTTTCCTTAAAAACGCCTTTCGGCTTACACCCGGTTTTACTTAAATTCCATTTAAATTATCTTTTGACCACTAAAACTTTCCATTGACTCCAGAACACTTTATTTATCCATTTAGAACCTGTAAATTCTCTTTAAAACGTTTATGGTCCATGTTTCCCATTTTTAAGTCATTTTAACACGTTTTTCGGGTCCCGAAAGTGACCAAACTAGGCCTAAACACATTATGTCCTTTGTTCCAGAGATCAAGCCATGTTACTAAACTTAATATGCACCAAAACTTACTGAAATGACAGTGCCAAACGTTTTCTAGTTGTTCTATACATCCATGGACTTTAAAACATGTAGAAAGGGTCATAAATGACCATTACACTTGTGTAAATCCTTGTATCTTGAGTTTAACCATTACTAAACTTTATCTAACATAAAAAAATAGATTATTAGGGTGTCTTAAAAGTCATTTTGAGCAGATTACAACCCTTGTCTAAGAGGTTTTTCAAGAAATGACTAAAAGAGTTCATTACTAGTAGAATGGAGCATTGTTCAAGGTGTAAAGCTTACTTTCACCACATGTAAGTGGTGTACACCCTTGGGGACTTCAAAAACAGGTTGTTTATAGTCTTAGAACCCATTAATATGCAGGTTAGACGTTTTGTTTTGAGAGGTTACAAGATTCACAAGTGCATGGTGGCAAAAACACCAAAAAGTGGGTTTTCAAGGGGGTAAATCGGATTCTACCCCTTGGAATGAGCATTATAACGTGTGGTATACCTTAAATATCATGGGGAACTCCTCAAAAACAAAGTGAGGGTGAGATGTTTCTGCTACAACAAGAAAAAGATGGGTTTTTAGGTGAAAAATGAAGACTAGCTTAAGAAATGACCAAAACCGACACATAGAGCTTACACTTGATGTAACTCACGATTTGGAAGGTGTGGATGGTCGTGGATGACTGGAATATCTTTGGAGGAGGCTGGAGAAGCTCGAACAAAGGCTGGAACCTCAAGTCTTGCACGTTCAAGGCTTCAAAACTTCATCAAAAGTCCACCCTTCTTACTATTTTGCTGCTGGCCGATTGTGGAGAGCTTGTTGCTCACGGTTTGGAGCTGAAATGAGGGTGAGTTAGAGAGGATTTTTGGAGAGGATGAGAGTGTTTCAGCAGCTGAAAATTCGAAATGGGTGAGAGAGAGAGATATGGCTTTGTGTCTTGCAAATATGGAGATTGCATGAATGGGGAATGGTTGAACATATGGTGGAGATGTGTAAGAAAGCAAAGTATTTCATTGGAGGGCATGGGGAGGCCGATTCCTTTGTCATCTAGTGACATTATTCTCTTAAATTTTAATGTATATTATTATTATGTGGTATTAGTTTGTTGTGTAGTGTAGTATTTTGGATGATAAGTTTTAGTTAGTTGACTAAGTGTTATGCATGATAATGCATGCTTAAATCTGAAAATTTCAAGTGTGTGTCCACATACACTTTTAATTGTTTTAATTGATATTGTATATCCTACTTAGGGTGACTAATTAATATTCCTGGGCATGAATTTTCAAAAAAGGCAAGACCTAAAATGACTAAATTCACTTAAATCACATAGAATCATAAAAATTGGTCAAATAAAAATTAGTGATTCTAACATTCTTGATATAATTGAATTGTTTCCATTATTAGTACTCATAAGACGGGATATGATGCAATTAAATTTGAGTTTAGAATAGTGACCTTGGGACCGGTTGTCACATAAGGGCTGCCCTCTCCCTTTAAATACTTCCAATCACCCAGCTTTCTCTCGTTGGCGAGTTTGGGTCCCTCGACTTTGGACTTTATTTATTTTCTTCTTTCGTTGGCTTCAAAGAAAATATCTGGGCGTTACAAGTCCACCCCCCTTATATAGGTTTTGTCCCTGAAGCCTGTTATGTCTCGAATAAACATGGGTAATGATGTCTCATTTCTTCTTCGGTTTCCCACGTTGACTCGGATCCCTTCCTGCGCTTCCACTATACACGCACAAGAGGAACCACTTTATTTCTCAGCCTCTTCTCTTTTCGATCGATGATTGCCAGTGGTTGCTCCACATAATTGAGCCGTTCATCTATCTCGATATCCTCTAGCGGTACAATCATGTCTTTATCTGCTAAGCACTTCCTTAGATTAGACACGTGGAATGTCGGGTGAATTCCACTTAACTCATCTGGTTACTCCAATCTATAGGCCACCTCCCCTACTCGCGCAATGATTCGGAAAGGGCCTACGTATCTTGGGCTCAACTTGCCCCGCTTTCGGAAATGAATGATACCCTTCCAAGGTGAGACCTTCAACATAACCGGGTCACCCACCTGGAACTCAATCGGTCTGTGTCGTTTATCAGCATACGACTTCTGTCTATCTTTGGCTGCCTTCATGAAGGCTCTGATCCTTTCAAGCTTTTCAGTCATAGCCTCAATCACCTCAATGCTCCCTAACTCTTTATGACCAATATCACCCTGACCGACGGGTGTTTTACATCTCCTACCGTATAGCATCTCATGAGGTGGCATATCAATGCTGGCATGATAGCTGTTGTTGTATGGGAATTCAACTAACAGTAAGTGGTCATCCCAACTTCCTCCAAAATCAATCACACATGCCCGAAGCATGTCCTCCAATGTCTGAATGGTCCTTTCTAACTGACCATCAGTCTAGGGATGATAAGTCATGCTAATATGTAACCTCGTCCCCATGGTGTCGTGGAATTTCTTCTAGAATTTGGATTTGAGCCGGGTGTCATGATCAGACACAATAGACACCGGCACACCATGACGAGTTACAATTTCCTTGATGAACAGATCAACCAACCTCTCAGATGAATATGTCTCGCGGATCGGTAGGAAGTGAGCACTCTTCGTCAAGCGGTCAACAATCACCCATATAGCATCATACCCTTTCGGAGTACGCGGCAGCTTCGTAATGAAATCCATGGTGATGTGCTCCCACTTCCATTCCGGTATATCCAAAGGTTGGATCTTCCCATACGGCTTTTGATGCTCGGCCTTCACTTGCAAGCAAGTAAGGCACTTACTCACATACTCCACTACGTCACGCTTCATACCTGGCCACCAATAATTTTTCTTCATATCTTGGTACATCTTTGTAGCACCGAGTTAAATAGAGTATCGAGTCTTATGAGCTTCGTCCATAATCTTCACCCGTAGATCCCCAAAACGAGGAATCCACATTCGTCCAAACAGGGTTCTAACACCAAATGTGTTTTCACCCAACTCCGCAACCAGACCTCTCATTCTTTCAGAGTTAAGATGATCTTCTTTTAATGCCTCATCTTGAAACTGTTTGACTTGCTTCGTCACATCCGAGGTCATAATTAGCTGGTACGCCTTCACTCGAATCGGCTAGGGTCTTTCCTTTCGGCTAAGGGCATCCGCCACCACGTTGGCTTTGCCCGGATGGTAATGGATCTCACAATCATAATCTTTTATGAGCCCCAACCATCTCCTCTGCCTCATGTTCAAGTCTTTCCGCGTGAAGAAATACTTCAAGCTCTTGTGGTCAGTGAATATGGTGCATTTCGTCCCATACAGGTAGTGCCTCCAAATCTTTAAAGCAAAGACCACTGATGCTAGCTCCAAATCATGAGTAGGATAGTTAACCTCATGAACCTTCAACTTTCGGGATGCGTAGGCTATATCTTTTCCTCTTTGCATTAATACACACCCTAACCCCGAGTAGGAAGCATCAGAATAAACCACCAGGTATTCACTTCCATCGGGTAATGACAATACAGGAGCTTGAGTCAACCTCGCCTTCAATTCTTCGAACGCCTTCTCTTGAGCTTGATCCCATACAAATTTCACATCTTTCCGGGTCAACTTGGTTAGTGGAGAAGCGGTCTTGGAAAAGTCTTAGATGAATCTTCTGTAGTAGCCTGCCAAACCCAAGAAACTACGGATCTCAGATGGCGTCTTTAGAGACTTCCATTGCATCACCGCTTCCACCTTTCCCGGATCCACCATAATCCCCTCCGAGTTCATCACGTGGCCCAAGAATTGAACTTCGTTCAACCAGAACGCGTATTTGGAGAACTTGACGTACAACCTCTCCCTTCTCAACGTCTCCAACACCTCTCGAATGTGACTGGCATGCTCTATCACGTTCTTCGAATAAATCAGGATATCATCAATAAACACAATCACTGATTTGTCCAACATCGGCCGACACACTCGGTTCATCAACTCCATAAAAGCAGCTGGCGCGTTGGTCAAACCAAAAGACATAACAAGAAACTCATAATGACCATAACGCGTGCGAAAAGCTGTTTTAAGAATATCCTGCTCTTTCACCTTTAGCTGATGGTAGCCAGATCGAAGATCTATCCTTGAAAACCAATTGGCACCCTGAAGCTGATCAAACAAATCATCAATTCTCGGTAACGGATACTGATTTTTCACCGTCAACTTGTTCAGCTCACGGTAGTCTATACACATCCTCATGCCACCGTCCTTCTTCTTTACGAATAAGACCGGAGCACCCCAAGGACAGATACTCGGTCTAATAAACCCCTTATCAAGCAGTTCTTGCAATTGCTCCATCAACTCTTTCATCTCAGTCGGAGCCAACCGATACGGTGCCTTGGCAACGGGTTGGGCACCTAGTATCAAATCAATCTGAAACTTGATCTCTTGGTCAGGTGGCACTCCTAACAAGTCTTCAAGAAACACATCTGGATAGTCACACACACCGGAACATCAGATAGTTGTGGTGTGGGCGTATCCACTTCCTTCATATAAGCCAAGTAGGCACTACACCCACACCTCATACACTTTCCCGCCACCGCCATTGAGATTACCTTCAGGATCGTCCTGACACAATCCCCATAAACAGTTACCGAACTCCCGTCAGGCGCTGTCAAACGACTCATCTTCTTGCGACACACAATGTTCGCCTTGAAGTCCGCCAACCAATCCATCCCAAGAACCAAATCAAAACCACCTAAGGTCATCACGAACGGGCTAACGGGAAACTTATGACCTTCTAGTTCCACACCACAGTCCTCTATCATCTCAGAAATCCTAGTAGACTTATCTATGGCAGTTTCTACATCAAAGGGCGCATCAACACGCCTACTACTAACCGGCGGCTTAGTACAGAAAGCATCAGAAATAAAACTTTTACTAGCACCAGAATCGAACAACATAGAAGCTAAAGTTTGGTTCACTAGAAACATACCGGACACAACGTCAGGGTCCGTCCTAGCTTCCTCTTGTGTCATGGTAAATGCACTGGCACTCGCCCTCGGTCCTTCACTCCCCGTCTTCTTCACCTCGGAACCTTCAGCCCTAGGCTTCTTGCTGTCTCGGCTCATGTGGCCCTCCCCGCCACAGTTAAAACATCTCCCCACTTTGCACTCCCGTCCCATATGACCTGACTTCCCACATTTGAAGCACACATTCAACCCCACCTACACTCGCCGGTATACTCCTTCCCACACTTTTCACACCTCTTCGATCCCATACCCGGTGTGGCTACACGGCAATCATCCACCCGTGCCTTCTTGTTACCCGTCGAGGCATCACCCCGACCAAACCTCTTCCCACTCCAGTTCCGATCACCACCACCCTTCCTACAACCTTCAGCCACCACCACTATAGTCCTCTCATCATATAACCTCTCTGCCAAGTCCACCGCCGACCTAAACGTGCTCAGTTGGGCAGCGATAATGTGCCTGCGAATATCCGCTGGCACACCCTGAATGTACCTCTTAATCTTCCGTGACAGAGGCGTCACCTGATCCGGCACCATATGTGCCATCTCGTTGAACTTCGTGGTGTACTGCTGATGTGTCATGGTTCCCGCCGTTGCAGGAACTCCCTCTCAACCTTGTCCATCTCCCGGTGAGGACAGAACTCCTCAATAACCAACTTCTTCAGCTCCGACCATCTCATTCTCCCAAGTGCCCGACTGCCCTCGGCTTGGACTATATTGTCCCACCAACACAAAGCTGAGTCCACAAACGAGTGGGCAGCAAACTTCACCTTCTAGTCTTCTCAGCACTCGCCGATATTCAGAACTGCTTCCATTTCCCTCACCCATTGGTGAGCAGCAGCAGCAGTGCCATTACCATCGAAAGTAGGGGGCTTACACCTTTGGAATGCCCCGTAGTTACAGCCTCGTGTCGGCTCCTACACAAACTCTTCTTCCTCCTCCTCATCATCGGAGGGAATAGTCTCAGTCTCCGGTTTCTCACGACCTCCCGAGGACCGGTTCCTCTCTTTCCGTTCTCCTTCCCGTACAGCCTTTATCACTTTGGTCACCACAGACGGTAAGATCATCTGCATGACCTGATGCACTTCTTCAACCACCGCCTCTTTCACCGAGGCCCTCAAGTTTGCACTCTCGTCACCACCCTCTGGATGAGGGGTCTCGGGTTCTTCATGAACCACCTTTTCAACCCTAGGCCTTCCTCTTATGGCCCGCGGTTCAGCACCACGCCCTCCACGTACTCCGCCTCGTGAAGCTTTAGATGATCTACCACCGGGCATCCTCTAACACCCACTGAAAGATTCAAACACCAACACGGTCATTCAAGGGAACAACTCAATTTATGTCAAGTATAGTAAGTCCCTAACTACAGTGGCCAGTTGTGATTAGCCATTTACTTTAACCTTTATACCCCAAGCATTACCTGTCCTGACTACATCAGTATTTAAATCTACAAACAACACATAACCACATACCATGCGCATAAAATACCGGTTAACTTTAAAGAAAATACCTGATGGCACGCATCTACTCAGATTTGCATCCCTTCCCTTTCCGTCCCATTCTCAGTTTAAGTTAAGGTTTAATTTGAAAATTTACCCGTTTCACTTAAACTTTGGCTCTAATACCAACTTGTAAGGCCCCAATTCCGGGCACCTCATAGTTGGTCAATCATCGCGCATAAAACATACATTCTCGTTTATCTTAAGTAGACATTGCAGCGGAAACATTCAAAAATGACATTTCATTTCTATATAAATGTTTTGTAAGTTAATACAACATTCATTACAAAACATTGTTTGTTTGCATTACAATGCAAAAACATTATACAAAAGAACGCCATCCAAAAAGGGCTAAGTAGCCGCTGCCATCCCCAGCAACGTTACCTGCCAACTGGAAACACATAAAAAGTCAGCGTTGCTGAGTGAGTTCTAGTTTTATAATAAAACATACTTTTCTTTCGTTAAACCGTTCCTTACTTTCATGCGATCATACATCATACGTACACATAGATAATATCATTATTATCTTCATCATTCGTTCGTTAACTTTCTTTCATTCAACATACATCATTACCATTCACATTCGTTACTTTCATTCATATTCATTCATAAATTCTTACTTTCATTCGTACGTTCTTAACTTTTGATGACATGTACAATACCCCGAACATAGACCTCAAACATTGTGCACTAAGCTGACTCCAGTACCTAAGGCAAGTACATTCACCACTTATCTTTTCTCTTTCATTCCGGATCAATGCCATGTGCTATACCCCAAACATTATGCACGAAGCTGGTTACTAGGCCTGAGGTCTTTCATAGACCTCGAACATTAAGCACGAAGCTGACTCCAGTACCTAGGGCAAGCGGCAAGGATCCCATACATATGGTCAATCACAAGGATTGGACCCCAGTGTGCATCCTTCTGGGGTAGCTAACCCGCACACAGTTGAGCTAACACCCTTCATTGCATGTGAACCTCCATACATTTGCTTGCAAGCCTTTCTTACATTCATTCATTCATTAATGCATGCATTCATTAATCATGTTCCTCTTTCATTATCTTCCACTTTACATTACATGATACTTTCATTTCATTCATTAACATAACACGTAAAGCCACGGGAAAGATAAACATACATCGTAATAAGGAACATCATCATACACATATAGCATCATCATATAGGGCATCATCATACATACATAACATACATCATGCATAATCATGCAACGTCATCATGCCCAACGTACTCTCTAAGACCCCAACCGTCATCCTACATGAACTTACGGGAACTTCCACGTCAAACTTACATCTGCACTTTCCCCCAAAAGTCAGAAATTAAACTACGCTTTTCCTCGGGTACACCAGCCCTATTTGGGCGTATGGGCACTCTTCAGTCGCATGGCCTCCAGGCAACTGAACATCATGCGAATGGACCAATGCAGATGAACACCAATGCGGATGAACACCCCAATTGTGCGAATGGACCTCATGTGGATGAACACCCTAATCGTGTGAATGGACCTCATGCGGATGAACATCAATGCGGATGAGCACTTATCCGAATGGGCCCTTAGTCGCATGACTCCCCATGCGACTGGCCCTCTAATCATGAGAATGAACCTCAATCGTGGGAATGAACCTCAATCGTACCCCATTTGGCCGTATGGCCTCCAGTCAGTCGCCTAGCCCTAATTGATGCAGAATGCAGTTCATCCCGAACCCAATCTGCCATTTTCGCCCTCCTAGCTCATCCAAACCCATTCTAAGCCCAAATCAACCATCCTAAACTTTAGGAATGCATACTACAACACCATTCAAGCACACACAAGCCCGGACATAAACTCCAAACGCATCACACGCAAACACATACAAATGGGTCAAACACACACATATAACTCGGGTTTCAGATGTGTTCCAGCCCCAAAATCATTCAAAAACATTTAAAAGAGGGGTCCTAGAACTCACACAAACAACACCAAGAAGTAGAGCTTCGATTTAACCCCCTACACAATGATTTTGCACACTTGAAGCCACCTGAACCAAGCCTTTTCTCTTCTCTTCTCCCTTTTCTCTCTTCTTTCTCTCTATGGCTGATGTTTCAAGTGTGGGGAGAGGGTAAGGGCTGTCCTCTCCCTTTAAATACTTCCACTCACCCAGCTTTCTCTCGTTGGTGAGTTTGGGTCCCTCGACTTTGGACTTTATTTCTTTTCTTCTTTCGTCGGCTTCAAAGAAAATTTCCGGGCGTTACATAGTATAAGGATGTGTATTGACTATCGTGAGTTAAAAAAGTTGACAGTGAAGAACCGGTATCCATTATCGAGGATTGATGACTTGTTCGGTCAGCTTCACGGTGCCAGTTGGTTCTCGAGAATAGATCTTCAATCCGGACCATCAGTTGAAGGTGAATGAACAGGATATCCCTAAGACGGTTTTTCGCATGCATCAGTAGATGCTTTTATGGATCTTATGAATCGTGTATGCCAACTGATAACATTCTGATCTACTCAAAGAGCGAAGAAGAGCATGCCCGTCACCTTAAAGAATTACTAGAGACACTTAGAAACAAAAAGTTATAAGAGAAGTTCTCCAAGTGTGCATTTCGGCTACGAGAGGTCCAATTTCTTGGCCATGTGATTAATCCCGAAGGGATCATGGTGCCTCCTGCAAAATTCAAAGCAGTGATGCAATGGGAATTCCTATAGACGCCATCCAAGAGTTGTAGCTTTTTGGATTTAGCGGGCTACTACAGGAGATTTATTTAAGATTTCTCTACCATAGCTTCTCCGTTGACCAAGTTGACTCGTAAGATGTGAAGTTTGAATGGATTACGGACCAGGAGAGTGCCTTCCAAGAGTTAAAGACCACGTTAACGCAAGCTCCCGTCTTGTCGTTACCCGAAGGGAATGATGACTTAGTGGTGCATTCGGATGCTTAATATTCAAGCTTAGGTTGTGTGTTGATACAATAAGGGAAGGTTGTAGCTTATGCATCCCGGCAGTTGAAGATCCATGAAGCTAACTATCTTACGCATGATTTGGAGTTGACAGTTGTGGTCTTTGCGTTGAAGATTTGTGTAATACCCAGATATTTTAAGAAGTTGTACAAAGAAGAGTAAAAGTGGAAAATGCAATTTAACCCAAGTTGAGGGGTTAAATGTGTCAAAAGTACAAAATAATATATTATATTTTGTACAAAAGGAGTATGGATGCCCATACACCTTGCACATCACCTTTTGCATTCGGTTTTAAAGAGAGAGAGAGAGAGCAGAATTTGAGTTTTTGGAAGAAGAGGAACAAGAAAGCTGAATTCAAGGTAAGAATTCGAAGTTTTAAACGTTCTTGTTGGGTTCCAGTCTCGGGTTTGTGCTTATACATGTTTGTATGTTTGGGTTGTGTGTTTTGGTGGGTTTTAGGTGTTTGAACTCCTTTTTACATTAGGGTTTGAAGAAGCCTTGCCTGAAAGTTGACAAAAGTTGGGTTCTAGAATCCCCTTTTTATATGTTTTAACTGATTTTGGGGCTGGAAATACATGTATAAGCAATTTCATAAAATGGATATTTATGCCCGTATGAATTTGTATGTGTGTATGCGGGTGGGGTATGAATTGGGATGAGTTATAGTTATGAAGATGTTATGGATGTGTTTTCTATGCTTAGAATGTGAGAACTAAGCTTAGAATCTGTTAGGATTGAATTTTGGTTTGAATTATGATGATGTTAGTTACGAGTAGTTGTTCATGCGTCCGAAATAGTACCCATACGTCCACTGACCTGGCAGCATGGCCCCAGCCAGGGGCGTTGCCCCTTGGACCCCACTTGGGGCTGCTGCCCCTAGGACCCCACTGTCAAGGCCTGCCACCCCCGTACCCCCGCTGTTCCGCAGAGGGTCTGTAGTGTTCTATGATGACTCGTACTTGCTGTGCATGTGCTTGTGTATGTAAATGAATGATGCATGATGTATGTTATGTATGATTATGTGTGACAATGTTATGCTTATGTATGATATGTTTCCTTATGTTCCTTACTATGTATTATTCTGTAACCCACGTATTATGAGTATGAAATGAACGTGAAGTATTACGTAACGTAGAGCGGAAGTTAATGTTAATGATATATGGAACATAAAGAAAGAATGAATGCATGCATTAATGAACGAATGAATGTAAGAAAAGTTTTGCAAGCAATGTATGGAGGTTCACACCCAATGAAGGGTGTTAGCTCAACTGTATGCGGGTTAGCTACCCTGGAAGGATGCACACTGGGGTCTAATCCTTGTGATTGACCATATGTATGGGATCTTTGCCGCTTAACCCGGTACTGTGGTCAGGCCACCGGGTATAATGTATGGGAGTCTAATTATAGACTTCAGCCCAGTACCCGCTTTATGCATGATGGTGGAGTATGGCACATGGTATTGGTCCGAATGATTTTACCCTGGTACTGTGGTCAAGCCACCGGGCATAATGTATAGGAGTCTATTTATAGACTTCGGCCCAGTACCCACTTTATGCATGACAGTGGGGTATAGCCCGTGGCATTGGCCCGGAATGTGAGGAAGATAAATGTGAATGTACGTAAAATATGGTAAGGAAGATAACGAATGCTAACGATGACGTACGATGATGAACGAATGAAAGTTAATGAACAATGATGAAGATAATAAAAAGATTATCTATTTGTACATATGATGTATGAGCACATATGAAAGTAAAGAACGGTTTTGAATGATAAGTGAAGTATTTTATTTCAAAAACTAGAACTCACTCAACAACGCTGACTTTTATGTATTTTCCAGTTGGCAAGTGATTGTTACTGAGGATGGCACGGGACAGCTACTTGGTATTTTTGGGATGGCATCCATTTGTATAACAATGATGTTTTTGTGATGTAATGCAAGTTATGATATTTTGTAACAGTTAACTACATTGTATTATTTTGCAAAAGCGTTCATTAATATATGAAATGGTTTTAATTAATTTCCGCTGTGATGTTTTAAATAAATGTACGGTTTATGAGCGATGAATGACCAACTGTGAGGTGCCAGGGAATGGGGCCTTACAAGTTGGTATTAGAGCCAAAGTTTAAATGAAATGAGTAAATATTTTCAAAAGAAACCTAAATTTAAACTGAGAATGGGACAAAGGGAAGGGATGCCAGTCCGAGTAGCTACGTGCAATCAGGTATTTTCTTTAATGTTAACCGGTATTATGTGCGCATGTTATTTGATCTGTTTGCCCTTAGTAGATTTAGATACTAATGTAGTCAGGATAGGAAATGCTTGGGGTATGAAGAGTGAAGTAAGTGGCTAATCACAACTGGCCACTATAATTAGGGACTTACTATACTTGACATAATCTAAGCTATTACCTTGAATGACAGTGTTAGTGTTTGAATCTTATAGTGTGTTAGAGGATGGCTAGAGGTAGATCTTTTAAGTCTTCACAAGGCAGAGTACGTGGTGGACGTGGTGCTGGACCACGGGTCACAAGAGGGAGGCCCAGGGTTGAAAAGGTGACCCATGAGGAGCCTGAGACCCCTCATCCGGAAGGTGGTGACGAGAGTGCTAATTTGAGAGCCTCGGTGAAAGAGGCCGTGGTGGAGGAGGTTCATCGGGTCATGCAGATGATCTTGCCGTTTGTGGGGACCGAAGTGATTAAAGCTGTTTGGGAAGGAGAGAGGAAGGATAGGAATAGGTCATCGGGAGGGAGAGAGCAACCAGAGACCTAGACGGATATCCCCACTGATGAGTAGGAGGAAGAAGAGCCTGTTCCGAAGGCAGTACGAGGCTGTAACTATGGGGCATTTCAAAGATGCAAGCCCCCAACTTTCGATAGCAATGGTACTACTGCTGCCCATCGATGGGTAAGAGAGATGGAGGCTGTGCTCGATATCAGCGAGTGAAGGGAGGATCAGAAGGTGAAGTTTGCCACTCATTCGTTTATGGACTCGGCACTATGTTGGTGGGACAACATTTTCCAAGCTGAGGGTAGTAGGGCGATTGGCTGGATAATGTGGAGTGAGCTGAAGAAATTGGTGATTAAGGAGTTCTGTCCTCACCGGGAGTTGGACAAGGTGGAGAGAGAGTTCCTGCAGCTGGAAGCAAAAACAATGTCACATTAACAATACACCACCAAGTTTAACGTGATGGCAAGGCTAGTGCCAGATCAGGTGACACCCTTGTCACGGAAGATCAAGAGATACATTCAGGGCTTACCGGCGGACATCCGCAGGCATATGATCACTGCCCAACCGAGCACGTTTAGGTCGGTGGTTGATTTGGCGGGAAGACTGTATGATGAAAGAGAGGTAGTGGTGGCTGAGGTGAGTAAGAAAGGTGGTGGTACCCGGAACTGGAACGGGAAACGGTTTGGATGTGGTGGTGCTCCAGCAAACAACAAGAGTTCACGGGTGGATGACCGACGTGTGGTCACATCCGGTGCGGGGTCGAAGAGGTGTGGAAAATGTAGGTTGGGATCAAATGTGTGCTTCAAGTGTGGGAGGACGGGGCATATAGCAATGGACTATCATGTGGCTAGATGTTTTAACTATGGTGGAGAGGGTCACATGAGCAGGGAATGCAAGAAGCCAAGGGCTGAAATTTCTAGGGCGAAGAAGACGACTGGGACTGAAGGGCAGAAGGCGAGCGCCAGAGCTTTCACCATGACCAGGGAGGAGGCTAGGGCTGACCCCGATGTTGTGTCAGGTACGTTTCTAGTAAACCAAACTCTTGCTTCTGTGTTATTTGATTCTGGTGCTAGTAGGAGTTTCATTTCTGCTACCTTTTGTGCTAAGTTGCCCGTTAGGAGTAAATGTATTGATGAGCCCTTTGATGTACAAGCTGCCATAGGTAAGTCTACTAAAATTTCGGAGATGATAGAAGGCTGTGACATAGAATTAGAAGGTCATAAGTTTCCCGTTAGACCATTCATGATGACCTTAGGTGGTTTCAATGTAGTCCTAGAAAATGGATTGGTTGGCAGACTACAAGGCGAACATTATGTGTCATAAGAAGATTATTAGACTGACAGCACCTGATGGGAGTTCGGTGACAGTTTATGGGGATCGGGTCACTACGATTCCGAAAGTGATTTCACTGGCTGTGACGGGAAAGTGCATAAGACGTGGATGTAGTGCCTATTTGGCCTACGTGAAAGATTTGGATACGTCAACACCATAACTGTCCGATGTGCCGGTTGTGTGCGACTTTCCGGACGTGTTTCCAGAAGACTTACCAGGTGTGCCACCGGACCGCGAGATCGAGTTTCAAATTGACTTGATACCCGGTGCTCAGCCTGTAGCTAAGGCACCGTATCGGTTGGCTCCGACTGAGATGAAGGAATTGATGGAGCAACTGCAGGAGTTGCTCGATAAGGGGTTCATTAGACCGAGTATCTCTCCTTGGGGTGCTCCAGTCTTATTCGTGAAGAAGAAGGATGGTAGTATGAATATTTGTATTGACTACCGTGAATTGAACAAGCTGATGATGAAGAATCGGTATCCATTACCGAGGATTGATGACTTGTTTGATAAGCTCCAAGGTGCCAGTTGGTTTTCGAGGATAGATCTTCGATCTGGCTACCATCAATTAAAGGTGAAGGAGCAAGACATTTCTAAGATAGCTTTTCGCACACGTTACGGACACTACGAGTTTCTCGTTATGTCTTTCGGTTTAACTAACGCGCCAACTGCCTTTATGGATTTGATGAACCGGGTGTGTCGGTCGATGTTAGATAAATCAGTGATTGTGTTTATTGATGATATCCTGATTTATTCGAGAAGTGAGGAAGAACATGCCGGCCACATACGTGAGGTATTGGAGACACTTAGGAGAGAGAAGTTGTATGCCAAATTCTCCAAGTGTGCTTTTTGGTTGCGCGAGGTGCAATTCTTGGGTCACGTAGTGAATGCCGAAGGAATTATGATAGACCCTGCGAAGGTTGAGTCGGTGATGCAATGGAAGCCTCCAACGACGCCATCCGAGAATCGTAGCATCTTGGGATTGGCGGGGTATTATAGGAGATTCATCCAAGACTTCTCCAAGATAACTTCTCCGTTGACTAAGCTGACCCGTAAGGATGTGAAGTTTGTATGGGGATAAGATCAGGAAAAGGATTTTGAAGAGTTAAAGATGAGGTTAACTTAAGCTCCTGTTTTATCCTTACCCGAAGGAAGCAAGGACTTGGTAGTCTATTCGGATGCTTCTTACTTGGGGTTGGGTTGCGTGTTGATGCAACGAGGGAAGGTTATAGCCTACGCATCCCGACAATTGAAAGTTCATAAGGTTAATTATCCTACTCATGACTTGGAGCTGGCAGCTGTGGTATTTGCCTTGAAGATTTGGCGGTACTACCTATACGGGACTAAGTGCACTATCTTCACAGACCGCAAAAGCTTGAAGTACTTCTTCGAGCAGAAAGATTTGAATATAAAGCAGAGACGATGGTTGGAGCTCATAAAGGATTACGATTGCATGATCCATTACCATCCGAGCAAGGCCAACGTGGTGGCAGATGCCCTTAGCCGAAAGGAGAGACCCGAGCCGATTCGGATGAAGGCTTATCAGTTGATTATGACCTCTGCTGTGATGAAGCATGTCAAGGAGTTTCAAGATGAGGCGCTAAAAGAAGATCATCTTAACTCTGAAAGGATGAGAGGCCTAGTCGCAGAGTTAGGTGAAAACACTCTCGGTGCTAGAACCCAATATGGGCAGATATGGATTCCTCATTACGGGGATTTATGTGGAAAGATCATGGATGAAGCTCACAAGACTCGATACTCCATTCATCCTGGTGCTATCAAGATTTACCACGATATGAAGAAGAATTATTGGTGGCCGGGTATGAAGCGTGACGTAGCAGAATACGTGAGTAAGTGTCTTACTTGCTTGTAAGTGAAGGCGGAGCATCAGAAGCCGTATGGGAAAATCCAATCTTTGGATATACCCGAGTGGAAATGGGAGCATATCACCATGGACTTTATTAAGAAGTTACCGCGTACCCCGAGAGGGTATGATAACATATGGGTGATAGTTGATCGCTAGATGAAGAGTGCTCACTTCCTACTGATCCGAGAGACGTATTCCTCTGAGAGACTCACAGATCTATTCATCAAGGAGGTTGTAGCTCGTCATGGTGTACCAGTGTCTATTGTATCTGATCGTGACACTCGGTTTACATCTAAGTTTTGGAAGAGATTCCACTATGCAATAGGGACGAGGCAACACATCAGCACGGCTTATCATCCTCAGACGGATGGTCAGTCAGAGTGGATGATCCAGACATTCGAGGACATGCTTCGAGTGTGCGTGATCGATTTTGGAGGAAGTTGGGATGATCATACGAGATACTATATGGTAGGAGATGTAGGACACCCGTTTGTCGAGGTGATATTGGTTAGAAGGAGTTGGGAAGTATTGAAGTGATCGAGGCTATGACTGAGAAACTAGAAAAGATCAAATCCTTTATGAAGGCAGCTAAGGATATACAGAAGTCGTATGCTGATAAGAGACGTAGACCGATTGAGTTCCAGGTGGGGGGATAGGGTTATGTTGAAAGTCTCACCTTGAAAATGTATCATTCGGTTTAGGAAGCGGGGCAAGTTGAGCCCGAGGTACATACGGCCTTTCCGAATCATTGCTCGTGTAGGAGAGGTGGCCTATAGGCTAGAACTACCCGATGAGTTAAGTGGAATTCACCTGACATTCCATGTATCTCATCTGCGAAAGTGTTTGGCAGACGAGGATATGGTTGTACCACTGGAAGATATCGAAGTAGTTGAACGGCTCAATTATGTGGAGCAACCAGTGGCGATCATTGATCGAAAAAAGAAAAGATTAAGGAATAAAGTGGTTCCTCTTGTGCGTGTACAGTGGAAGCACAGGAAGGGATCCGAGTCTACGTGGGAGACTGAAGAAGAGATGAGGCAGCATTACCCTCATCTGTTTGAGGAATAACAGGTTTCGGGGACGAAACCAATATAAAGGCGTGGACTTGTAACACCCGGATATTTTAAGAAGTTGTAAAAAGAAGAGTAAAAGTGGAAAATGCAATTTAACCCAAGTTGAGGGGTTAAATGTGTCAAAAGTACAAAATAATATATACTGTTTTGTACAAAAGGAGTATGAATGCCCATATACCTTGCACATCACCTTTTGCATTCGGTTTTAGAGAGAGAGAAAGAGCAGAATTCGAGTTTTTCGAAGAAGAAGAACAAGAAGGCTGAATTCAATGTAAGAATTCGAAGTTTTAAGCGTTCTTGTTAGGTTTCAGTCTCGGGTTTGTGCTTATACATGTTTGTATGTTCGGGTTGTGTGTTTTGGTGGGTTTTAGCTGTTTGAACTCCTTTTTACATTCGGGTTTGAAGAAGCCTTGCCTGAAAGTTGATAAAGGTGAGTTCTAGAATCCTCTTTTTATATGTTTTAACTGATTTTGGGGATGAAAATACATGTATAAGCAATTTTATAAAATGGATATTTATACCCGTATGAATGTGTATGTGTGTATGCGGGTGGGGTCTGAATTGGGATGAGTTATAGTTATGAAGTTGTTATTGATGTGTTTTTTATGCTTAGAATGTGAGAATTAAGCTTAGAATCTGTTAGGATTGATTTTGGCTTGAATTATGATTATGCTAGTTACGAGTAGTTGTTCATGCGTCTGAAATAGTACCCATACGTCCACTGACCTCGCAGCACGGCCCCAGCCAGGGGCGTTGCCCCTTGGACCCCACTAGGGGCTGCTGCCCCTAGGACCCTGCTGTCAGGGGCTGCCACCCCCGACCCCCAGCTGTTCCGCAGAGGGTCTGTAATGTTCTATGATGACTCGTACTTGCTGTGCATGTGCTTGTGTATGTAAATGAATGATGCATGATGTATGTTATGTATGATTATGTGTGACAATGCTATGCTTACGTATGATATGTTTCCTTATGTTCCTTACTATGTATTATTCCGTGACCCACGTATTATGAGTATGAAATGAACGTGAAGTATTACGTAACGTAGAGCGGAAGTTAATGTTAATGATATGTGGAACATAAAGAAAGAATGAATGCATGCATTAATGAACGAACAAATGTAAGAAATGTTTTTGCAAGCAATGTATGGAGGTTCACACCCAATGAAGGGTGTTAGCTCAACTGTGTGTGGGTTAGCTACCCCGGAAGGATGCACACAGGGGTCTAATCCTTGTGATTGACCATACGTATGGGATCTTTGCCGCTTACCCCGGTACTTGTTGGATCTTATATGCCCAAGACACATACAAGATTGATATGGTTAGCACGTTATGATCCAATTCAGGTCATACCCAATAACAAGCCAAACAAACACCAATAAATATTTTTTTGTTGATGAGATCATACAAATAAATATTGGCACCTATTTAGAAAATGGGTTTTCTAAATTGTTGCTTTTGTGATAGAACAACATTATATGGATAATTTGTTCATGAGATATTTATTTGTTTCATTATTTAAGTTGGTTAAATAATAACAAATAAAATTATGTTGATGTTATAAAATTAAAATAGGTTTTAATTTTATAAATTAAGGATTGAAAGAGTGTTAATTTTATAAAATATCAAATGGGTGGGAAACCCATTTTGAAATGGGACTTTCAGACGCCCATGGCCTTGGACATCCCAACTTTTGTCTTGTTTCTTGCAAGACATAACTCATTCCACACTCATCTATCATTTCCCTCTTACACTCTCTCTCACACACACAAGCAAATCCTCTCAACCTTGGATGAAAAATTCGAGTTTGAAGCCAAAGATAGGGCTGAAATTTTCGGTTTTTAGAGGAGCAAGAAGAAGAGGTTCTTTTGGTGTCGCATCCTAACAAGAAAGGTGTTTGAAGAGCTTGTGGGTATCACGGTTTTTAGGTCTTCCCCTTTGAAGACTAGCCACTCAAAACATCATCTTCTTCATTCTAAACATCTACAACAACTTGTCAAAGAAAGGTTGATTTCTAGAACTCCCTATGGTTGTATTTTCATTTTGATAGCATGCTATTTCATATATACAAAAGATCCTTTTCGTGGATTTTGTCTTGGATGAATATGGTTCATAATTTTCAGATTCAAAACCACATGTTTAACCTTTCTAACCGCTGTGTTTTCTAAGTTTAAATGGTTACACTTACTTGGTTTTACATGTGACAAAACCCGATAGTACTGTGGTCAGGCCACCAGGCACAATGTACGGCAGTCTAATTATAGACTTCGGCCCAGTACCCGCTTTATGCATGACGGTGGGGTATGGCACATGGCATTGGTCCGAATGATTTTACCCCGGTATTGTGGTCAGGCCACTGGGCACAATGTATGAGAGTCTATTTATAGACTTCGGCCCAGTACCCGCTTTATGTATGACGGTGGGGTATAGCCCGTGGCATTGGCCCGGAATATGAGGAAGATAAAGGTGAATGTACATAAAATATGGTAAGGAAGATAACGAATGCTAACGATGACGTACGATGATGAACGAACGAAAGTTAATGAACGATGATGAAGATAATAATGAGATTATCTATTTGTACGTATGATGTATGAGCAAATATGAAAGTAAAGAAGGGTTTTGAGTGATAAGTGAAGTATTTTTATTTATAAAACTAGAGCTGACTCAGTAACGCTGACTTTTATGTATTTTCCAGTTGGCAGTTGATTGTTGCTGAAGATGGCACGGGACAGCTACTTGGTATTTTTAGGATGGCATCCATTTGTATAACAATGATGTTTTTATGATATAATGCAAATTATGATATTTTGTAACAGTTAACTACATTGTATTATTTTGCAATAGCGTTCATTAATATATGAAATGGTTTTAATTAATTTCCGCCTTGATGTTTTAAATAAATGTACGGTTTATATGCGATGAATGACCAACTATGAGATGCCAGGGAACGGGGCCTTACAATTTGGAGGCATTACCTGTACGGGAGCAAGTGCACTATCTTCATATATCACAAGAACCTAAAGTACTTATTCAAGCAAAAGGATCTTAACATGAGGTAGAAAACATGGTTAGAGTTGATCAAGTACTATGAATGCAAAATTCATTATCATCCGGGCAAGTCAAATATGGTTGATGATGCTCTTAGTCAAAGGAGCGACCTTAACCAATTTGGTTGAAGGCTTATCAGTCGATCATGAAGCTCGATATCATAGGTCAGATTAAAGAATTCCAAGACGAGGTGTTGAAGGATGATAAGATCAACATTGAGCGAATGAAGGGACAGGCTATAGATTTGCATGAGAACACCCTTCGTGTTAGAACCCGATCTAGGTGGATGTGAATTCCTCGCTACGGGGATTTGAGGGGAAGGATCATGGATGAAGCTCACAAAACTCGGTATTCCATATATCCTAGCACTACAAAGATGTATTATGACCTGAATAATGATATTGGTGGCGGGGAAGAAGCGTGATGTGGCGGAGTATGTGATTAAGAGCCTAACTTGTTTAAAAGTATAAGCCGAATACCAGAAACCGTACAGGAAGATCCAACCCTTGGATATTCAAGAATGGAAGTGGGAGCACATTACGATGTACTTTATTATGAAGTGGGAGCACGGCGAGAGGATGTGATACCATTTGGGTAATTGTGGATCACTTGATGAAGAATGCCAAATTTCTGCTAATCAAGGAGACGTATTCCGCAGAAAGGTTGCTGAATTTGTTCATTAAAGAAATTGTAACTTGTCATGGTGTGCCACTGTCCATTGTTTTTTATAGGGACACTTTACTTTCTCCAAGCTCTCGAAGAAATTCCATGATACGATGGTGATGAGGTTACACATCAGTACTGCTTATCATCCTCAGACGGATGGTCAGTCAGGAAGAACGATACAAACATTGAAGGATATGCTCAAAGCGTGTGTTATCGATTTCGGAAGAAGTTGGGTGAACACCTACCGTTAATGGAGTTTTCCTATAATAATAGTTATCATTCCAGCATTGGTACGCCTCCGTAAATGTTGTACGGTAGGAAGTAGAGGACACCTATATATTGGGGAGACATTAGGCGAAAGGAAATGGGAAGTATTAAGGTAATCAAGGCCACCAAAGAGAAGTTGTATATGTTGGTACACATGTCCCTCTAGTTCTAGTTCTAGTGAGCTCAAATGTAATTGACTTTCATTTTGTAACACTTATGTAATGTTTGATATATGAAATGAAAAACTCTTCGTTGAATGCTTATTGGTTGTTGAATGTTATATCTATTAATATGATTTATTGTTACACGCTTATATGAACATGTTATATAGGTTTACAGTTCTTAGACATAGTTCTGTATCGTTAAAGGTTCAGGAATATGTTTAACTAAGTCTCATGATTCAGTCGCACGACTGGACCATGCGAATGTGCCAGTCGCATGACTGAACCAGGTGATTGAGTCAATCACACGATTGAGTCATAAGACTGACTCAGTCATACGAATGAATCAATGGTATGACTCATTAGCATGAATGAATCAATCGTACGACTAAGTCGCAAGACTGAGCCATACGCATGGCTGTTGGATCATGATAAGGCTGGTGCAACCAAAACTACTTCACATAGTCATTTTTTGGTACTACATTCAAAGGCTTCCGAAGCTGAGCAAGAGATCTTCCGAAAGTCTAAAGAACAGCTGAAGATATCTACTGAAGGCAAAAGCTGAAGTCAACTGCTGAAGACAACAGCTGAAGCCAACAGCTGAAGATATCTACTGAAGGCAAAAGCTGAATTCAACTGCTGAAGACAACAGCTAAGCCAACAGCTGAAGACTATCTTCCGAAGACAAAGTCTGAGAGCTTCCGAAGACAAAGTCTGATGAAAGAGCTGAAGACAAAGTCTGAGCTTCCGAAGACAAAGTCTGATGAAAGAGCTGAAGACAAAGTCTGAGCTTCCGAAGACAAAGTCTGAGCTTCCGAAGACAAAGTCTGATGAAAGAGCTGAAGACAAAGTCTGAGCTTCCGAAGACAAAGTCTGCTTCCGAAGACAAAGAAGACTCCAAGCCTCGGAAGAAGCAGTCTTCCAAAGTATAAGTGCCTTTGGAAGAAGTTATTCTTCCGAAGTACTTTATCCTTCGGAAGACATTGCTATGACCAGCAGATAAAAGTATGGTCCCTAACAGTCCGCTGCAGACCTCTGATACAGCATGGCATCTTCCTAAAGAGCCATGTTGTTGACCATACTTTATTCTACTGTTCACCTTTTTATGATAGTACATGTTACCAACTTTAGTTGGTGACAAAAGGTAAGTCAGGGACATGTCCTGACTACCAACTCTCAGGCAAAATGTCTGAAAGACCTCACCTAGAGTCTTGTAGTATAGATGTCAGTTAGAGGTGTCCAGCTGGTATCAAAGTATATCCGGCTGTAGGTAGTATTATATATATCTTCTCCCTGTAACTCTTCAAGAAGCGATTTGAGTCCAAGCGTCTTGTAATCCTTTGAGTTGAGAAGCAATATATAAAAGTACCTTGAAAATTTACCTGCTGTGTTAATTTTCTTACTGCTTGTTACTTGTTATATTGTGATCAACTCTTCATAGACTGCTTGCCGAGTGTTGTTCACAGTGAGTTGAGAGAAAAACCACCCACATATTCGATCCTACAATTGGTATCAGAGCTCCAGGCTCTTGATTGTGAGATCTTACCATCCAAATCAACCTGTTTTTCATTCCTTACTACAAACCACTCACTCAAATGGCTGCTCTCTCCAAGGCTGATATGGAAACTGGTACCATGACCAAGTCCCCACTGATCACCCCTGAAGACTTTGACACATGGTGCATCAGAATGGAAGGCTTCATCAAGTGTCAAGATTCAAGGATGTGGGACTCCATTGTCAATGGTCCTTTCATACCAAGCACCACTTCTGCCACTGGTAATCGCATCATTCCAAAAGATGTTGATGATTACTCAGAAGAAGACAGGAAGAGAATAGAGCTAGATCAAAGGGCTATGACTTCTCTCAAACTGCTCTCCCCAACTCCGTCTACAGACGCTTCAAGAAGTGCAAAACTGCCAAAGATTTATGGGAAGCACTGAAGCTGATGTATGAAGGATCAAAGGAAACCCAAGAGAACAAGAAGGACCTCTTGAAGCAGCAGTTTGAGAACTTTACTTTCAAGGCCGGTGAGACCTTGACTCAACAATACTTCAGGTATGTTGAGCTAGTAGATACTCTGGAGGATATTGGAGTTGCTCTTGAGAACAGAGACATAGTTAGGAAGTTCATGTCTTCACTTCCTAAACTATGGATACATTACTGTGTTGTAATCAAGAGAACTTCAGACCTTAAGACTCTTACTCTGATAGAGTTGTATGGTATCCTAAGTGCATTCCAGATGGAGATGAACATGCAGAACTCCTCTGGTCACTCCAATAACCAACAGAGTTCAGCCCTTCATGTGGTTGAAAGGGAAACCATAGAACCACAACATCAGTTGCTATGTTACCCTGACAACTCACACAGCGGACCTTACATTACTCTACCTGAGACTCCAAAGTCTCAAAAGGTCCAACACAACTCTTCTCATGGTAGTTGTGCCTTTGTCTCTGGAAGTGGACACTCTGGTGATTTTCAATACTGCTTTGATGATCTTGAGTGCTTCAGTCCAGATGATGTGGAGTATATGGATATTGTCCAGCAGATGGCTCTTTTAACTTACAGAGCGAAGAAGTTCTTCAAGAGAACTGGAAGGCAATTCCCTCAAAACCCAGTCAACAGAAGGTTTGGGTTTGAAAAAAGCAAAGCAAAGTGTTACAACTTCAACCAACTTGGTCACTTTGCTAGGGAATGCAAGGCTCCCAAGAACAACCCGGGAACCCCACACAGGCCTCCACACATCCCACTGCTTCAAAGCATGAAGAGAAGTCAACTGAAACAGCTGCTGTGGCTCAAGAAGTTGACTGGAGCTTCATGGTATAGGATGTGACTCCTCCTCAAGCACTCATGGCCGGAACAGATGATGATCAGGTATATGAACATCTTTGTACTGCTCCCTGTATTGCTAAAGTTAAACTTTATAAGGATTACATTTCAGAAATCAGATCTGAGGTTGAGTCTTTAAATGTGCTAAAATCTGATTTTAAGAGAGCTGAATCTGACTATCAAAGAAATTGAGGAGTTAGAGAAAACTGTGTCTCTTTTAAAGCATGAAAAGACTAATTATAAGACTTAAATTAAAGATCTGATATCCAAACTGTCTGAGGTTCAAGCCCTAACTGGTAACAGCTGAGGCTCAGGCCAGGAAGCAAGCTATTGCTGAGCAAAGCTTCCAAACTATTCTTGCATCAACCTCTCATTCCAAATGTTTTATCAAACAAAGAAGGGTTGGGAACCAATGAAATAGCTCCACCACACTCTTATAAGTCTATTAGACTACCTAGATGTGGTACTAAAGAGCAAGAGGTTCCAACTGCTGACCCTTCTCCGTTGGAACTAAAGGATGAGGCAAAAATAGTAGCCACCACAGGGGAGAAACAGGAGGATACACTCATCTCTACCTGTGAAGACCAAATCCTAACCACCAAGGCAAGAAGAAGCAGAGCTAAAGCTGCTAGAAGGACTGCCAAGAAGGTTGCAGAGTCCAGCTTAAGATCGACCCAAAGCAAAAGGGTGTCTTCATTTCTGCCGGATTTCAAGTGGTAGGTACTTCTGATTCAGGAAAGGAGTGTAATACCAGCACTCCTGTCCTACTAAAGGATCAGAAGTTGAAAGGGAAAGTTGCTGATGAAGAGAAGAAACCCAAGAAACAGCAACCTACAAGTTCCCAGAAGATTAACATTGCCTGCATAATGTGTGGTCTGCACAACCACATGGCTAAAGATTGTTACTACAATCCAGCAAGCACACATTATGCAAATAATGTTAGAAAAGAAGGAGTCAGAGAAGGTTTCTCAGTTGGACCACTTCAAAAGGTCCAAATGATGAAAAAGGGAAAGTTGGTCTCGGAAGCCAAGTTGCTTTCAGAAGAAACTACTTCTTCTGAAGGGAAAATGGCTTCGGAAGCCAAACCTTCTAAGGTTCGGAAGAACAAGAAGGCTCCCTTGAAACCATCTCAGAAGAAGACTACTTCGGAAGAAAAGGTGGTGAAGGCTTCTTCCGAAAAGAAAGAAGCTTCGGAAGAAGGCCATGCTGCACAAGCTTCAACAAGCTCATCTTCAAAGATCAACCAAGGGATGGATTGGAAGATCAAGGAAGATGCTGCAGCCCAAACCTCTTCTTCAAAAATGACCTCTATTGAACCGCAATGCATATCTTTTGGTTCAATTATGTCACTATCATTGGAAGAGCCCAAGACCAGCAAGGCTTGGGCTTCCAAACAAAACTAACCATCTCATCTTATGTGCAGGGACGTCCATTTGACAAGAACAACAATGTCTGGATTGTAGATAGTGGATGCTCCAGGCACATGACAGGGAACAGATCTCTCCTTCAACAATTCCAGAACTTTGATGGAGGGCCTGTCCAATTTGGAGGTGAGGCCGGAGGATATATTTCGGGTAGAGGAAGTATATCCAATGCCAGAATAAACATTGACAAAGTTCACTTTGTCAAACAGCTTGAACATAATCTGTTAAGTGTTTCTCAATTCTGTGATCAGAAGCATCAGATGCTCTTCACAAAACATGAGTGCAATATCCTCAAACCAGGGATGACAATTCCTCCGGAATTGGTGCTTCTTAGATCTCCCAGGAAAGGGGATATGTACAAGCTGGACATGAACAATGCTTCTCCTATGGGTGAAGTATCATGCTTTCTTTCCAAAGCTGATAGTGATGAGTCAACACTATGGCATAAACGCATGTGTCATGTGAATTTTAAAACAATGAATAAATTGGCTAAAAATAACTTGGTACATGGTTTGCCTAAAAAGGAATTTTTCTGCAAAGATAACTGTGTTGCATGCCTGAAAGGGAAACAACACAGATCATCTCATAAATCCAAATGTGTTAACTCTATCACTACTCCATTACACTTATTGCACATGGATCTCTTTGGACCCACAAGTATAATGAGCATTGGAAGGAAATCATACTGCCTTGTGATAGTTGATGATTTTACAAGATTTACATGGGTATTCTTTTTAAGAAGTAAAGATGAAACTGCTGAAACTTTAAAATCTTTTATTCTTAAAATAGAAAATCAAATTGATCACAAGGTTAAGATCATTAGAAGTGATCAAGGGACTGAGTTTAAGAACTTCATTCTTGACTCATTCTGTGACTCAAAAGGGATTGCCAGACAATACAGTGCCCCCAGAACTCCTCAACAAAACGGTGTTGCTGAGAGGAGGAACAGGACACTTATTGAGGCTGCTCGGACCATGTTAGCTGATTCAAAGCTGCCTCTAACATTCTGGGCAAGCAGTCAGCACTGCATGCTATGTGCAGAACAGGGTTCTTGTAGTTAAGCCCCATGGAAACCCCTTATGAGTTATGGAACAAGAGGCCACCGTTCATTGGCTTTCTAAGGTCCTTTGGCTGCAGGTGTACCATACTTAACACAAAGGACAACTTAGCAAAGTTTGCTGAGAAGTCGGATGATGCTATCTTTATTGGATACTCTTCTAGCTCTAAAGCTTATAGAGTATACAATATCAAGAATCAACAATTTGAGGAATCATCCAATATAGTTGTTAATGAGCACACTCCTTGTGTTAGGGGAATGGACCTGAGTATATCTTTGATTTAGAATTGTTTCCAAACTATTCTAAACCATCTTGTGAGAATGTTTCAGCTGGAACAGGTGCTCAAGAGAATGCTGATGCTGATGCTGATGCAAGTCAACTGTTTGAGCTTCCCAGACCTCTTCCAAATTCTCCAAGAGCTGAAAGGCAACAAGCTTCAACCATTCACAGATCTGATAGTGTAACTATCTCCAGGAATAATGAAGCTTCAACAAGTGAATCACTTGATCAACCTCAAAGTTCTTCAGGTGATCCATTACAACACCAGGTTGAGGGAAGTAGTATTCTGAAGGAACAGGCAACTGTTAATCCTACTTCACAACCAACCATTGATGATGTTTCTCAATCATTCAATCAGTCCTCATTGAATGACTTTGAAACAGCAGTTGGACAGAGTGATCCAGCTCCTGATCAGAATATGTCTAACCTAGACTTATCTCTGCAACTGGAAGTGATTCCTCGTCTTAGGATTCACAACACTCATCCAACTGAGAACATCATAGGGAATGTCTCTGAGGGTGTAAGAACAAGAGGACAAACTCATCATGGGAATGTCTGCTTGTACTCATGCTTTTGTCTCAGATGGAACCAAAGAAGGTAGAAGATGCCTTAAAGGATAGTAGTTGGGTTGAATCGATGCAGGAGGAGCTGCTTCAATTCAGAAGACAAAAGGTCTGGAATCTATGCCCACTACCATCTGGTCAAGTACCCATAGGCACTAAATGGGTGTTCAGGAACAAGAAAGATGATAGAGGCTTGATTATCAAGAACAAGGCAAGGCTAGTAGTTCAAGGATACACCCAGGAGGAAGGAATCGATTATACTGATGTCTTTGCACCTGTTGCAAGACTTGAGGCAGTTAGGATCTTCCTTGCTTATGCTGCATCCAAGAACTTCACAGTCTACCAACTTGATGTCAAGTGTGCTTTTCTATATGGGGATATAGATAGGGAAATCTATGTATGTCAACCTCCAGGATTTGAAGACCCACAGCACCCCAACTACGTGTGCAAACTGGATAAAGCTCTATATGGGCTGCACCAAGCACCTAGGCTGTGGTATGAGACCTTGTCTCAGTTTCTCCTGAAGAATGGATACACTAGAGGTACCATCGACAAGACTCTTTTCATCAGAAAGAGTGGAGAAGACATTTTGCTTGTACAAGTCTATGTTGATGACATCATATTTGGTTCTTCAAACGACCAAATGTGCAAGGACTTTGAAAGCATAATGAAGCAGAAGTTTGAGATGAGTTCCATGGGAAAATGGACTTTTTCCTTGGAATTCAGGTGAAACAGATGAAGGAAGGGTTCTTCATCAGTCAATCTAAGTATGTCTCAGACATCTTAGATAGATTTGAAATGAAGGATTGTAAACCAGCCAAGACACCCATACCCAGAAACCATAATCTTTGCCCTGACCTTGAGGGGGAGGATACTGATCAACATCAGTATAGAGCAATCATTGGTTCTCTGATGTATCTCACTGCAAGTAGACCAGATATCATGTTTGCCACATGCATTTGTGCAAGATATCAGGCTGCTCCAAAGGTGTCTCACCTAGCTGCTGCAAAGAGAATCCTCAGATATCTCAAAGGAGCACCTAAACTAGGTCTCTGGTATCCAAGAAATAGTGATTTCAATCTCTATGGATACTCTGACAGTGACTATGGTGGCTGCAACATTGACAAGAAATCAACATCAGGAGGATGTCAATTTCTTGGTGGAAGGATTATCTCATGGCAATGCAAGAAACAATCCTGTGTCTCTACATCAACTGCTGAAGCTGAATACATTGCTGCTACCAGCTGCTGTGCTCAACTGCTATGGATTCAAAATCAGATGTTAGACTATGGGTTCAACTTCATGACTACTCCTATCCATATTGACAACAACAGTGCTATCTCCATTACTGAGAATCCGGTGAAGCACTCCAAGACAAAGCATATTGATATCAGGTATCATGTCATTAGAGATATTCATGAGAAACAGCTGATAAAGTTAATCAAAGTTGACTCAAATGAACAATATGCTGATTTGTTCACAAAGGCATTTGATGAACAAAGATTTAAGTATCTCATATCAGCAATTGGGATGATAAACATTGAATAACTACCTCTTTTGAAAACCTTTTTAATATGTAAAGTCTTGTGTCAATACAATTTAAGCCCAGTTACAAAAGATCTTTAATTTATTCCAAGTGTAAATTCCTTCCGAAGAGGAATTAACTCTCGGAAGATATTCTTGAATATCTTCCGAAGCCAAATTCCTCAATGGAAATTTTCTTCTCGGAAGAGTTTTTGGTCTCGGAAGAAGCGATTGATTTAATATCAGATCCACTTCCGAAACTTATACAACTCTCCATTCGGAAAGACAACTTTACCTTCAGAAGCAATGCCTTGCTTTGAAAGATAAAGTGCCTTCAAAAGACAATTTTACCTTCGGAAGCAGTATCTTGCTTCGGAAGAAAAATTGCCTTCGGAAGAAAATTACCTTCGAAATGTTTTACCTTCGGAAGCAAAGGTTTTATCTGTAACGGATATCTTTTGGGCCCCACTCTGTAAAAAGTAAAGATTTTGTACATGATGGTCAGATTATTTAAAATTATCCTTGCCGCCAACATCATTTCTACGCCGTAAACTACCATACCACCCACAGTAACCCCAAAACAGTTACCCTATTACCGCCTCTACCACAATTCATCCCCTTTTAAATAATCTTGACTGATCAATTTCATCTTCTTTTACCACTTTACAGCCCTAACTGTTCCCTTCACTGTCAAACCCTCAAAT
This sequence comes from Flaveria linearis, assembly GCA_024085815.1. Taxonomy (NCBI): domain Eukaryota; kingdom Viridiplantae; phylum Streptophyta; class Magnoliopsida; order Asterales; family Asteraceae; genus Flaveria; species Flaveria linearis. The sequence goes on along the minus strand of JABSNV010000493.1, from coordinate 68,664 downwards.
TCACCCAAATTTCAAGCTTACCTTTTCTCCAAATGGCGCTAAACCCTCAGCACAACCAAGTCGCATTACTTGACTCGTCAAGGGATGCCGACTTCACCCAAATCATCACCTTTCTCACCGAATCCACATATCTCACTGCACTTACAGTCAACCCCACCATATACTCCAATCACATGTCCGAATTCTGGAACAACGGTGAAACTGCAGTTCTGAATAGGGTTCGAGTCCTGAGAACCCGAGTTTATGGCCAAGAGTTGGTCATCACTGAACAGCTCATCAGGGAGCATCTCGAGCTTCACGATGATGGGGCTCCTACTGAGTTCCCCAAAGAAGACGTGGAAGGCACCTATATCCTCATGGGATATGGAGGCGATGTCAGCAGGTCAACCGTATACAAGTTCAACTTCTCTTACCATTGGAAGTTCCTGCTACACATTGTCCTGCACTGCCTCTCCAACAAATCAGGGGGTTGGGATCAAATCCCATATGAACTAGGATGCCTAGTTCATGGGTTGGTGAGAGGCCTCAGATTCAACTACTCACGATTTGTGTTGACCAACCTAATCGCCAATCTGAGCAGGGATACATTCTTCATGTATCCCCGATTTCTTCAACACATAATCAATTGTGAGATGGAACCAAGCAAGCTTGTCTGCGCAGCTGCTCTTCCTGTTCCGCACATGAGGCCTACCATCTTCAAAATTCTGAAGAAGATGTCCACCAACTTCACTGGAAGGTACACTCCACTACCTCCAGAGATGACTGAGCGCATAGCTCCTGGTGACATCCCTGTTATCCCCACAGGTGATGAACCCACACCAGCAACATCCACCACAATGCCAAAATCTTCTTTACCCATCAAAGCTACATACCAGAGACGTCCAAAACGAACCCTTGTTCACTCTACTCTGATTGAACAAGCTCCTCCTGTTCACACCCAAAGGACTAGAGTGGAATCATGGGCTCCCACTCAGTCCGAGGTCACACCATCCTTCACAATTGACCTTAATGTGGGTTTTGAGCCTCCTCAGTCTCAAACCCCTGAGCCCGAACCCCAAGCCTCAAGCCCACAGGGTGAGTCTCTACACTCCCTGTGCAGCCTTCTAGGGACAGCCCCACCAAAGGCTCAATGCCTGTAGACATTGATCTAAGTCCCGGGTCAGTAGGACTAACCACCCTCTCTTTCACTGACCTTTTGCTTCGTACTGATGAAGAGATTACATCTCTCCATGGCCATGAAGTTGATCTACAACACCCTCTGAAAGATCAACAGAGCCAAGAGGGATCCCTTGTCTCTAGCCCCCATCAGAAGCCAGTTACTGAGGTGAGTCCCACTGATGTGGAGGGGACTCATGTAGACTCAGCTGCCACTACTCAGAGTCTCTCATTGAGCACTCAGGATAGTGGTAACATAATTAGGACTGAGTCTACGGCAACTTTGCCCATTGACATCTCTGAAAGAGATGACTCTGAGCAAAGGAAACCAGGGTGCCAAGAAACCACATCTGGTGGTGAGAGTGAGCATACTAGGTATGTTATCTCATCTCCCCGTGATTCTTCTCATGAAGATGAGGGAAGTATGCAACTAACACTTCAGTACTTGCTTTCTAAGGTCTCCAACCTGGAATCACAGGTGAGGATCTTAGAATCAAGGACTGCCACTCAGCAACTTGAGATTAACTCTCTCAAGGCTAAACTAGCTGAGAAATAGACGGAGAGGTCTGTTAGGCATGTACCAATTCAGGTCTCAATGACTTCTTCCTCTATCTCGTCTAGCTCTCAAGATGATGCTACCAAAAAGGGGGAGAAAGTTCAGAGACAAACATCTGAGGAACCACAGACCAAATTCATTTCTTCCCAAATCGTTACACTACCTGAGTCATCTCAATCCTTTCTGGAGATTGACTTAAGGATGCTTCAAGATCTCTACAGACTTTTCACAAAGTTTGTATTGAGATCATCCCTAGAACAGCCCAGCCCCGACACCACACTTGCATACTTTGGGGCTGAGTAGCTTCAAAGACTGACTGCACCTTCTACCACTGTGGAAGAAGTTGGTCAACCTAAGGTCTTCATGGAACCTGAGATTAGCTTCGAAGGGAAATGGGGACTGATGGCCCAGCAACTGAAACAGATGGGACAGAACTTGCAGCAGTCTCATCTTCCGAAGCTCTAGCTGAAGCTTTCGAAGCTTACATGGAAGCCTCGGAAGAACAAGAAAAATCTTCTGAAGCCGAAATAGAAGCTGCGGAAGGCTTATTTCAGATGTCCGAGGAACTGACCATCACAGATGTTATTGCTGAAATAGCATCTGAGGTGAGCAGGGAGGATATTTCTGACATTCCTCCAATCCAAGCACCAGCTGAACCTCTCTCTCAATCACAACCCTCCATCCAAGAACCACCACAGTCAAGCACCATCAAAGACAAAGGCAAAAGAAAATTGACTGCGGAAGAGCTTCAGGAGGAGGAGAGGATTGAGAAGGCCAAAAATAAAGGTAGGTTTCTTACTGAAAAGCTGCTAGCTGCTAGTTCTAAGGTAGCTGCAGCCAATCAGGAAGAAATTAATCAGAAGAGAAGAACAGCACTCATTGACCAGCTCATCAGTCTAGGAGCTGCCAATGAGGAGATACTCCTGCTACCACTAGAGGAGTTGGTGACTTTGGAGAGGTCAACCAGGCTACAACAAGAAAAGGAAGCCAGGTTGGCCTTGGAGAAGGCAGAAGAAGAGCAGAGGGAGGCAGCCCTGAAGCTGAGAGAGGATAGGATCAAATTCCTACTCTCAAGAGGCTTCTGTCTTCCTGAACTGTCTCCACATGACAATGACATGATCCTGCTGCTCCACAATAAAGAGCAGGGTCAAATGGAGAAGGAAAGGAAGAAGGCTGCTAGGGAGAAGTTGAAGGAGAAGAGGAAGAGGGAGGAAGAGAAGGAGGTCACTGCCACCAAGAAGTCAACTGACAAAGCCTGGATGAAGGACTATCTCCGGGCTCATGGCTTCTCTGGTAGGCAGGTGGGACCTATGTCCGAAAGGACACTCCAGCGGATAGTCAGTGAAATCAAAGCTGACATCCGTTTGGGGAAAAGAAGGGAGATGTACAGGAGGGTACAGAGAACGGTCTCAATCCCAGCCACTCAACCACAGCAACAACCCACACCAGAACCAACCCTTTTTCCCATCAAAACAGAACCCACTGATGAAACCTTCACCCCTCAACCCACAACTCTACCCAAACCTACCACATCACCTCAACCACCCAAACTACCCATCCTAAAACCCAAGACACAACCCAAAACCACTAAACCTAAGCCTACCCAACAAAAACCAAGACCATCCCCTCAGCCTCCTTAACATCTCTCCTTTGAGGAAATAAAGGAGTTCAAGACGAGGCTCATCAACTGCACTACTTTGAGCAGCATCTCCTGTGAGGGAGAGCTTATCAACATCACCTGTGTTGATAACTCCTCAAGCTCCCTCACCCTAGGCCAATTTCTTGAGTTGCCTAGAGACACCTTGGGCCAGGCTGCAAGACTTCTTGGTCTCAACTCCGATATCCTCAATGCTGAGGAGAAGAGACTAAGAAGGAGACTGGTGACTCTACTGGATACCAGGAAAGAGGACAGGATTTCTGGTCAATCTCCTGGACCTAGAAATGTAATAATCCAGTGGAGGTTCGATGAACCTTCTCACAACTTTGTTGTGGAAAGGGAGAATGGTGAAACCAACAGGCTTAATGCCACTTCTCTACTGCATCTCAGCAGATTTGATCTTGCTGAGCTTGCTGAGAAGCCATTCTCCAATCCCTCCAACTCTGAGACTGTTGCACACATCAGAAACCATATCAGCGGTCTCCACTTGGCTGAACGAAGTAGAAGAGCCAAGATTAAGGAAGAGTTGAAGTTGAAAGGAGTGGAAGACAAGGAAAGACCAACCACCAAAGGCACAGCCTTTCTACAGATGGTGGAAGGTCCTAAATTGGAACCAATAGTTCGATGGGAATATGACTATACTTCCCATCAACTAACTCTTTTCAGAGGGCCACAACAGAGGGTACACATAATCCAAGGTGACAGAGTAGAGGTTCTGTCCACTAAGGATCTGTACAAGATTCTCAGCACCACAGCAGGAAAGAATGAAGACACTGATAAACACTTACTTTCCTTGGTGCTGAGAGCTTTGAGAAGAAGAGAGAAATGAAGTTTTGGTAGCATCAGCCTAGGGGGAGTTTGTTGGATCATGATAAGGCTGGTGCAACCAAAACTACTTCACATAGTCATTTTTCGTACTACATTCAAAGGCTTCCGAAGCTGAGCAAGAGATCTTCCGAAAGTCTGAAGAACAGCTGAAGATATCTACTGAAGGCAAAAGCTGAAGTCAACTGCTGAAGACAACAGCTGAAGCCAACAGCTGAAGATATCTACTGAAGGCAAAAGCTGAATTCAACTGCTGAAGACAACAGCTGAAGCCAACAGCTGAAGACTATCTTCTGAAGACAAAGTCTGAGAGCTTCCGAAGACAAAGTCTGATGAAAGAGCTGAAGACAAAGTCTGACCTTCCGAAGACAAAGTCTGATGAAAGAGCTGAAGACAAAGTCTGAGCTTCCGAAGACAAAGTCTGATGAAAGAGCTGAAGACAAAGTCTGAGCTTCCGAAGACAAAGTCTGCTTCCGAAGACAAAGAAGACTCCAAGCCTCGGAAGAAGCAGTCTTCCGAAGTATAAGTGCCTTCGGAAGAAGTTATTCTTCCGAAGTACTTTATCCTTCGGAAGACATTGCTATGACCAGCAGATAAAAGTATGGTCCCTGACAGTCCGCTGCAGACCTCTGATACAGCATGGCATCTTCCTAAAGAGCCATGTTGTTGACCATACTTTATTCTACTGTTCACCTTTTTATGATAGTACATGTTACCAACTTTAGTTGGTGACAAAAGGTAAGTCAGGGACATGTCCTGACTACCAACTCTCAGGCAAAATGTCTGAAAGACCTCACCTAGAGTCTTGTAGTATAGATGTAAGGTTAGAGGTGTCCAGCTGGTATCAAAGTATATCCGGCTGTAGGTAGTATTATATATATCTTCTCCCTGTAACTCTTCAAGAAGCGATTTGAGTCCAAGCGTCTTGTAATCCTTTGAGTTGAGAAGCAATATATAAAAGTACCTTGAAAATTTACCTGCTGTGTTAATTTTCTTACTGCTTGTTACTTGTTATATTGTGATCAACTCTTCATAGACTGCTTGCCGAGTGTTGTTCACAGTGAGTTGAGAGAAAAACCACCCACATATTCGATCCTGCAATGGCTCAGTCATACGAATGAAAGCTGTAACCTATAAATACCACTTAATTCGTGAAAAAAAACACTTCGAGAATTCTTAACCCTAGACGAGCTTGTTCGTCTAGAGAGTCCCTTCCAACTTCATAGAACGTTTCTGATCGATTCTAATCAATTCTTAACGTATTCTAATCGTTAGTTTTGGTTGGATTAGCGTTCTCCCTGATTGGATCGCCAATCAAATAGGATTCCGCACTATTTGATCTGGTTTCACGTTGAATCAGTTAGTACTCCGTACGTACACGGTCCTAACAAGTGGTATCAGAGCTTTGGCTCTTGATTCTTTGTGGATTCAATCTCGTTTTTTGCAAAAGTCAACGTTTTTAATCAAAAGATCCGTTCTTTCTGCATAAAAATCCAGTTTTTATGAGTGCATGTGTTCAAAAGTTAGTCTTTTTAGAGTTCAGCCGACTAGGGTTTTCAAAATTGTGTTTTTAGGTCGAATTACGTGAAAAGTTTGAAAATTTTCGAAGTTAGCAGTCTCAGTCGCACGATTCACTCAATCGCACAACTGAACTCCATTCGCTCAGCTCAATCACACGATTGGCCCAGTCGCTTGTTCAATTGCACGATTGGCCCAGTTGGTTTGTTCATTCGCACAACTGTCCTAGTCGTCTACTCAGTCGCACGACTAAGCTCAATCGCACGGTTGAGTCTCAGTCGCACCCCAGTCACATCCCCAGTCGCATACTCAGTTGGTTTTTTCAAGTTTTCAGATTAGTTCATTATGGACACACAGAACTTTGCACTCTCTGCAGTGAAGGACTCCAGGATCCAGAATCTATTGCTCTTGGAGAATGAGATCGGGAATCATAACAAACCACCAAAGCTTCTGTCTTTTGATGATTATCCTCAATGGAAGCAACGGTTTGAAGTTCATCTGAATGGAGTAGACACAAACTTATAGAACACTATTGAGACTGGCTACACTATGCCATTGGAGCTGATGGCGTTCCACTGACTCTAAGTGGTTTGAATGAGGCACAAAAGACTGCGTACAATGCTGAGAAGAAGGCCTATGCCTTGTTGACACAGTCCATCCCAAAGGACATTTTCCATCAGTTCTCAGAGCACAAGCAGTGTAAGAAGTTATGGAAGGCTCTTGAGAAACGTTATGAAGTAAATGCTACGCTTAAGTTTCTAAAGGCTAAAGATTTGAAGAAGGAATTTGATAACTTCTCGTCTATTGGGAATGAAAGTTTGGATGATGTAATTGACCGCTTCTATCATTTGATGAGTGAACTGCACACTCATGGGGTTAAAACGTCCATGGAAGATAAGGTGTCGAGTTTGGCTGATGGGTTACCTGATAAGTGGGATTCATTTGTTTCCACTTTAAGACATAATGCTGTGCTGGAGACTTTGGACATAAATGACTTTATTCTGAAGTTGAGGGAGGAAGAGGTTCGACATCAGTACAAGTCTAAGAAGGGTAACTACACTCAGAATCCTTCTCTCTACAATGTGACTCCCACTACAGCATCTTTTAGTGCACCTTTGCAGACTGCTTTCGTGTCTAACATATCTGCAAGCATCCCAAGTGCATCCTCAAGTTGTGAATCAGGTGGATCATCAAGTGTCCAATTCAGTGCTCCAGAAATTCAACCGACGAAGTTAAGTACAGAGAATTTAGGCAACGTTACTGTTGAAGTTGCTAAGGAGCATATGGATTTACTGGCTGCTGTGGTCCAATCATATGATAGGTTAGTTGCAGGAAAGATTGGAAATTGCCATCTAGCAGATGAAGATTATGAGCAGGTTGATGAAACAGAGCTTGAACGGATGGATATAATATGGGCTCTCGCTAGTGCTCTGCGTAGAGCTAAGAAGTTTGTTAAAAAGATGGGACAGAACCTGGTGGCTACAAAGGATACAACGTTTGGATTCGACAAGTCAAAAGTCACCTGTTTCAACTGCGGTGAAAAGGGCCATTTCAAGCGAGAGTGTGTCTAACCTAAGAAGACTGGCAATGGCAACCCGTTTTCATCATTTAACAAACAGGATAAAGACAAGACTCCAAAGTCAACATCAACCAGCCATGACTCCAAAGCAATGGTAGCACAGGGTGATGAAGGACAAGACTGGTCCTTCCGTTTCCTTTCTGATGGTGAAGCTAACATTGCATCGGTTGATGATTTGAACGAAGACTCAGCGAGTGAGGGGGAGAACTCAGTTGAGCTTGATACTGCTGATTTGTATGACACTATGGCTGCTGTTGATCAACTAGTGGAGGATGAACTAAATGCAGAATCTGAAGCACACCAGGAACCCCAGGCTGCTTTCATGGCTGGCACCTCTACATCTGCATAGGTAGAATCAAAAGACGATCTCTTTGATAAACATGCTTGCGTTGAATGTAATAAGTTTAGGGAATGCATCGATCTGAAATTTTCTAGGTTATTAGAACATAATGATAACTTAGTAAATGACTTAAAACTGTGCACTGAGGCCAATAGAGTATTAAAGCAAAATGAAAGCAGCTTTCAAGAGAAAATTGATTTGCTCAGAAAACAATTAAAAGAAACTATGGTGGTTGTCTTTAACCAAGAAAATGACATAAAGTTTACTTAAAAACGATTGAGGAAACCAAAAAGGACAGAGCTGTTTTACAAGTTTAAAATGAGTCCTTAAAACAAAAACTACACAGTTTAGCTAGTTCCTCTCACATTTTGAAAAACTTGGTTAAAGAAAGAAATTACGGGGAAGGGTTGGGTTATAAAGTTGTGCCTCCACCACATGAGATCCTTCTGAACACCAAACAGAGACCTATTAATAATAATCCCATCAAGGACCATGTGGTGACTACTCCTCTGGTTAGTGATCCGGACACTGCAGTTAAACCTGCTCCTCCAGTTGATGATAAGAAGACATCAACTTTAGGAAAAAGGATAAAACCATAATTGAGAACATGGTGGAAGAGGATGTTCAAGCATCTCTTGGGTTGGGTTCAAAATCTTCTATCACACAACCCAAGACTTCAAAAACCACTCAGTCTAAACCGGTTAAACAAGATCACAATCATCTTAAAAGACAAAGTAATCATAATGTTAAACAAGTAAAATTTGTCAAAGAAAGTGAAAATCAAAAGGTTGAGACCAAAAAGCCCATGCCTGAAGTTTACTCCCCACCCCACAAGAGATCTCCTAGTCCTGTTAAGAGGAGATCATGCTATACTTGTAGACAAAGAGGACACATTTCTTCATACTGTCCTCGCTATCAGACACCTAGGCCTAAAGTTGAACTAGATCAAGAAGTTTAATATTTTTCTTCAAAACAGAGATCTAAGACTCCTGTTAGGTCTAAAACACCTGCTAGGTCTTTCACCCCTCCCCAACACCACAGACAAGTCACTGGCAAGCCTGTGATGCCTGAGGTGAAACCTGCTTTGGAAAACAAACCTAGAGTTCAAACAGTAAATCAGTCATCTGTTTACCATAAACAATCCTTACATAAGGATGGCCTGTGGAAAGCTAAAACATCTGATGTGTCTGATAGTGTTAATAAGCTGAAGGATGAGGTCTCTCCAACTGCTAAAGGTCGGTGGGTTAAGTTTGTGATGTGTGATGCCTCTGGGAAACCCAAGCCAGTCAAGGCTTGGGTCCCCTCCTTAACTAATTATTCTCTATTGTGTGCAGGTTATCCACTATAGTGCTTCTACCAACACATGGATTGTAGATAGCGGAGCATCCAGGCACATGACGGGAAATCAGTCTCTCCTTTTCAACGTCAAACAAATTAAAGGGGGACATGTTTCTTTCGCTGGAAACAAAGTATCATTTCAGAAGACCCATCGGCATAAAGTATCATTTCCTACGCGATTGCTATGAAAAACAATTAATTGATGTGATTAAAATAAACACGGATTTTCAACGCGCCGACCTCTACACCAAACTGTTTGATAAACCCAGATTTTTCTATATGTTAGAGGTCAACGGCGTGAAAAAGAAAAGTGACATCATTTTAGAAGACACGGATGCTTAGTCCGACACTTGTTTAGCTTTTAATTTTATTTTATTTCTATTTGTTTTAATTTCCTTGTCTTATAAAATTCAAAAAACACAAAAAGATTTTTTGTTTTAGAATTTTAGGGGAGATTAGTTTACTTTCAGTATTTGCTAACTTAAAAAAAAGGGAGAGGGCAGATAAGCTAAAAGGGCAAAAACAACAAATATAAGAAAGTGATTCAACACTATGGAAAGTGATAGTACACAGGCGTCGAGTTACTTAGAACACCAAAAAGATTTTCAATTTTTGCAATTTTTGTTTTAATTAAATCACAGAAAATTGTTAGTTAGAGAATTCTAAGTCTAACAAATTGGGAAAATGATAGTACGCTTGTTTGTAACTGTAATTGCACAGAGAAAGTCGATCTAGGGAGGTGCTAGTTCATTATACGATGTGTCGGTAGATTCAACACAATAGACTAGTAGACATCATTGGTGAACTCAATTTAAACTAATTTGTTCAACTGACTGTGAGTTCCCATCTTATCACTGGTTAACACAATCAATATTTCCAATAAGGGGTGACGAGCAAATAAACACCACTAAAAGTGTGCGGATGACCACAAAAAGAGCAAAGAACGGAAAAATGAAAATAAACGCAATCAAGCTGATAACCTATGTTGTTGGTGTGTTATGTGCAAAAGAAAAAGTTAAAGGTGCTCTAACAAGAAGATAGGTTGTGTGCCTCTCTGCTGTGCGATGGCACTGACCTAAGGATAAGCATAACCTAGATATTCTAGAATTCATTGTTGTTTGCCGCCTCTCTGCTGTGCGATGGCACTGACCTGAGGCTTGGCTTCTCTTTGAAAGCTCTATGAATAGTCTCCTCTTGTCAAAATAACGTAGACCGCTCAAAAGTCTCCTGAGGATTGTTGATTACCATATAAGCCTGGGATCCACAAATGTTGGTTGAAATAATCTAACCAAATACATCACCAATATGTGTCAAAAATCTGTGTATAGATTTAAATGGACAAGCATACTGACAATCGTTGTGGCTGCACCGTCTGATGTTCAAAATCAATGTGTGTTACATATCAGATCAAGCATGATTCCCAGTTAGAGCTTAGCAGTCTTAGATGAATGAGAAACTGTGATATGTAAATAAGTTAGTTTCCTTTTCAATATATATATATATATATATAAAAGTTCCAAGTAATTGAGTTTATACATGTCTGATTCCATATGAATCTGTCTTAGAAACGTTGTTAATGCTAATAGGCTACTCTACCCTACCCTAACAAAATCACAAAAAATGTTTATTTTGTTACTTAGTTTAGTCTTTCAAGTTATTTGTAAAGTGTGCCAGTGTCAAACTAGGCTATGTTATTCATCTTTGAATAGGTCACACAATGAGCTTAACGTTAATCTTAAATCACTTGTTTCTAAAAAAGTAAAAGGATCACGTCTGAGGTGATCAGGTGGATAAATGGATCACGTCTGAGGTGATCAGGTGGATAAATAGATCACGTCTGAGGTGATCAGGTGGATAAATGGATCACGTCTGAGGTGATCAAAGGCTCAAAATGTTTTATCTACTATTAGAAGGAACTAAGTGTTGAACGGTCAAAAAGTCAAAATTTCATAAGTATGACCCATTCGCACGACTGGATCATAAGTATGGACCAGTCATACGATTGGTCCATACGAATGAGTCCAATCGTACGATTGGACCATACGAATGAGTCCAATTGTACGATTGGACCATACGAATGAGCCCAATCGCACGATTGGAGGTGACCAAGTGTGACAGTCGCACGAATGATCCTCAATCGTACGATTGGAGATGAGCGAATGGGTGAGTCATACGACTGAAGCTCAGCCGCACGAATCAATCATGCGACTAGGTTCAGTCGCACGACTGAAGGTTGCCCTAGTAAAAATAGAGGGGGAGTCGGTCTCAGTCGTTTCATTCACCCAAATCGCCTCTCAGACGCACGATACACACTCATACTACCGAAATTTCATTTGATCTTCTTAGACCTGTTTTTGACTCTCTCTGACAGTTTGTTTCGACTCTATAGGTATTGCGCGACAATAGTTGGATGAATAAACAGTTACTACAACGTCAAAAAGAGCGAAACAATGCCCTAATGTAAACCGAACCAAATATGACAAATAAACCACTAAAACTAAGTTTATTGATCAAAAGAAAGTTATTAGGGGTTTAGTCGGTCTACTGCAAACCTAATGAGTCAATCTACAACGTTTAACATCAAGTATTGCTCAAAAATTGAATTTGAATGAATAAACTGTCAGACGTGCGATTGGACACACTGATGAACTTTAATCGCATGACTGAGCGAGGCAAATGGCTCAATCGCACGACTGAGATGGACGAATGGTTCAATCGCACGACTGAGCCATGCGTCTGAGCTTAATCGTACGACTGAGGTAAACGCATGTGAGAATATACGAATAAGTCTAGTCGCATTACTCAGTCGTATGTATGAGATCATTCGCACGACTAGAACTCAGTCGCACAGCTCATTCGCACGACTAGATCTTAGTCACACATCTCATTCGCACGACTAGATCTTAGTCGCTCAGCTCAGTCGCATGACTGAACAAAATTTTCAAGTTCATGAAACAAGTCTGGTATTCTTTGACACATACTAATGTTTATTTACTTTGTGTCACAGATGGCTAGTCGGTGGACGATGAGTACCAAGCACAACATCTGTGCTCATCTCGATCTCTCTTCCCGCAACGCTGCGGAGTTTGCTGGAATTATCACATTCCTACGTCGTTCGAGGATCTTCCGAGCGATCTCTGAGCCATGCACTCCTTACAAATCAGTACAGCAGGCTTTCTGGGAAAGCGCTGTAGTTGACAGGTCTTTTGAGCCCTATACTATCAGGAGTTCTATCTTTGGGCAGGCCATCGAGATTACAGAGGAGGATATCAGGACAGTGCCGGAGTTCGGGGATGATTCTGACTGCCCCACCCGATTACATCCCCTCACTGTTCGAGGTTGCTTTATGAGGGCTAAGTACTCTGGGGACATTAACGCAAGTATGCTCAACAAGAGCAACTTGTGCCCCCAGTTCAAATACTTAGCCCATGTACTACTGAGATGCATCGCATCCAGGAAGGGTGGATTCGACGAGCTCTCCGACCAGATGCAGAACGCCTATGCGGTGTTGGTGCTGAATCATCCATTTAGCTTTTCTAGGATGATCTTCACCTATCTGGTGGAGAACATCGAGGCGAAGGGGAAGGAAAGCTTCTGTATGTATCCACGATTTATACAGATGATCATAGATCAGAAGCTCCCCTCACTGCCTAAGGAGAAAGAGGATGCTGTGGTCCTGGAGGTCATGGATGACACTACTCTGGGACGGATGAGGGTGTACCGGGGGAAGTAGGTGAAGCCCCCAGTGAGGAGATTATTTGGTCATCTGGCCGGGAAGACTATGTGGCGCCGACGAAGAGGAAGTGGCGCCATAACGATGGTGATTCAGATACAGAGCTGATTGTTATTCCTGATGACAACTCAGATGACGATGATAGTGGTGATGGTGGAGATACAGGTCCGTCTCACACTCAGACCACTACCACTGATGTTACATCTCCACTATCTCCACACGGTGATTTAGAGACAGCTGGGTTCCATCAGGACTTCCAACCTGATGAGGAGGAGGAGTCTGATGAGAAGCCACTGACTCGGACGGTGGGCATCCGGGTGGTTGCCACCGAAAGGGGTATTAGGACGGTTGATGGATGTCCAGGCGGGTCTGGGGAGACTACTTCAGATTCATCATACACCCCAGACCAGCCCAGCAGGCAAGGGGGAGCCTCCGGGTCCAGGGGACTCGGTTGAAGAGGATGGCTCAGCCCCATGGGATTAAGCCAAAGAGACGGAGGATCACGTTGATTACTACCTCCACCACCACCTCTACCACTACACCACCTACCACCACTACACCACCTACCACCACTACACCACCTACCACCACTACACCACCTACCACTGCCACCCCCATACCACTCCACCTATTCATACTCCACCACCCATATTCACCTCAGCCACTGCTACCACCGCCAGCCACCAAGCTAGCCCTTCCACATTCCCCACCGGATCATCCCTCCCTCCTATTGGAGTGAAGGAACAGCTGGCAGCACTAAACAGGATGGTGCTGAAGCTGTTAGCAGCTGATGAGGAGAAGTCTGCTAAGTTACGTCAGCTGGAGGAGCTCAATGCTTCTCAACCTCAGCAGATTTCTCAGCAGGCTCAGCAGATAGCTTAACTCCAAGAGCATAGGGAGGAGTCTGCCAAGAAGCTGGAGGAGTTAGAGGCTTCAAACAAGAAGATCATGCTCCAACTAAAAGGATCTAAAGAGGAGCCTCTGAAGATTGGTAAAGGAGATGATGATGAGGATGATGATGATGATGATGAAGAGGATGAAAGTGATGATGATGATGATGGGAGTGGTGATGAAGCAAGAGGTAGGAGGGATGATGATGATAACGATGAAGGGGATGCAACTGCATCTGCCTCTGCTCAAGGTCAAGAGCAAAGGACAAAGAAGAAACAAGACCAAGGAGCATCATCGTCTGCCCCGCCTACCTCATCATCAGCTGAAGACACTGAGAGGATTCAAGACAAAAGTAAAGATTAGATGTTTTACCTTGTTCAGCATTTGTACTTGAAATCATCATTTGATGTTATGAAATTAATGTATATATTTATTATTCAGTGTTTGATTATCTTGATTACATACTAACTATTGATATGTTACATGTTTAAATCAAGCAGATCCAGTATTTCAGCAAGATGAGTACGATGCTGGTCCATTACAGCAGATCAAGTCTCAACTAACTATGATACTTGATCTGCAAGGGATCATCAGGAGGTCTGTGAGTTATACTCCTGAAGAAGGAGAAATAATTCATGACCTCATGATGAGCAACTTGTTGAAATGTTCCAGCTGAATCCGGATGAGATAGTGAAGGATGCTCCTACCTTTGATGTAGCTAGTGACGAGGAGTTGAATGATATAAACGAGGAGCTGAATGATATAAACGAGATAGAGATCGAGGACGTCACTGCTCAGCATTATCCAGAGTATACTGACCGAGAGGGAAATGTGTTTCCCGATCTGGGTAGTACTCTCGGCAGTGATATCTTGGAGAAGCTGAATCAGAAGGAAAAGGAAGCAGAAGCATCTACAAGCCAAGCCCCAGCCTCGGACGCTGATGTAGATATCAGAAAGGCTGAATGGGCGGCTTGTTTCTCAGAGATCTGAGCCCAGCGCGTTGCAGCTAAGCCAAGTACCTACACCAAGATCTACAAAGTGAAGAAGCATCTGAAGGTGTCAGGGAAGATTATATCATGGGCTTATTTTAAGGATCTTAACATTTACGCAGTGAAGAGGGAGAGGGGAATCGAGTACTTTAGATTTCCACATGATCTAAAGACTCCCTGGTTTTGAGCTCAACCAGCTGGCAAGACTGAAGCTGTTGTATGCTGACCCAAAGAAAATGTCAGGCTGTTTTGAGGCTGCATTGAAACTAGAGTATCTTACCAGATGGGTGAACTTCAAACCTCAACAGGCTACGAGGTATATCAGAAGATCTGAGGTAAACCCTATTACTGGAAGACCAAAGGTTATTTTGAAATGGCACCCCCTGCGCACAATGTCTCGTATTCCATTGAGGGAGATGCCACAAGATTTTGCACCCCATTTCAAATGGTGGTATTATGATTGGCGCACTGGAGAGGCCGTCATAGTTTTGGATGGGGAGGGGACGGTAGAGACAATAAGGATATTTGATCCAATGTGGCTAACAAACTTGTCCGCTTCTGATGTCTACACATTGTACATGTGGCCACTATTTTTTGACACGCAGGATATAGTGCAAGCGCTTCAGTTCCAACATGTCTTACGCTTATGCTTTGCACTTATTATCCATGCTGGAGTCTCTAAAGAAGAACGAGCTAAGAGGTTTGAAGAGTTTAAAAAGGAAGTCAAAGATTAGATAGAACTAGGTTCAAGGGGGAGTTTGTTGGTACACATGTCCCTAGTTCTAGTTCTAGTGAGCTCAAATGTAATTGACTTTCATTTTGTAACACTTATGTAATGTTTGATATATGAAATGAAAAACTCTTCGTTGAATGTTTATTGGTTGTTAATGTTATATCTATTAATATGATTTATTGTTACACGCTTATATGAACATGTTATATAGGTTTACAGTTGTTAGACATAGTTCTGTATCACTAAAGGTTCAGGAATATGTTTAACTAAGTCTCATGATTCAGTCGCACGACTGGACCATGCGAATGGGCCAGTCGCACGACTGAACCAGGTGGTTGAGTCAATCGCATGATTGAGTCATAAGACTGACTCAGTCATACGAATGAATCAATCGTACGACTCAGTCGCACGACTGAGCCATACGCATGGCTCAGTCGTACGAATGAAAGTTGTAACCTATAAATACCACTTAATTCGTGAAAAAAAAAACACTTCGAGAATTCTTAACCCTAGCCGTGCTTGTTCGTCCAGAGAGTCCCTTCCAACTTCGTAGAACGTTTCTAATCGATTCTAATCAATTCTTAACGTATTCTAATCGTTAGTTTTGATCGGATTAACGTTCTCCCTGATTGGATCGCCAATCAAATAGGATTCCGCACTATTTGATCTGGTTTCACGTTGAATCAGTTAGTACTCCGTACGTACACGTTCCTAACAGTATAAAATCAAAACCTTCATGAAAGCAGTAAATGACCGGCAGAAGTCTTATGCTGATAAGAGACGAAGGTCGATTGAGTTTCAAGTAGGGGGCAGAGTGATGTTGAAAGTATCTTCCAAGAAAGCGATTATCATATTCTTGAAATGAGGAAAGTTGATCCCAAGGTATATAGGGTCGTTCCGGATCATCGTAAGGGTAGGGGAGGTGGCCTACCGATTAGAACTACCTGATGAGCTAAGTGGAATGCATCCGACATTCCATGTATCTCATCAAAGAAAGTGTTTGGCTGATGATGACGCGGTCGTTTCATTGAGGATATCAAGGTGGACGAATGATTGAACTACATGGAATAGTCGGTTGCCATCCTCAATAGAAAAGAGAAACGTTTAAGAAATAAAGTGGTTCCACTTGTACGAGTACAGTGGAAGCAAAGAAATGGATCAAAGTCTACATGGGAGGCTAAGGAGGAGATGAGGTGGCATTATCCATAGTTATTTGAGGACAAATAGATTTCAAGGACGAAATCTAAATCAGGGGGTAGACTTGTAACACCCTGAAATTTCACAAGGACGAATGAAAACAAAGTTGTCGCGTGGTAGGGAACTTATCGCGTGAAAGTGTGTACTCGCGCCAGAACCTTAGCAAGAAGTTGGGATATGATATAATAGATGAGAACACCTATTTAACCCTATTCTCGCATGAATACTGCTTCTATTAGAGAGAGAAAGTTGCGTTGTATAGAGAGAAAGTGAATATTTAAAGTGTTTAAGGTATGTAACTCGTATAGTAATGCATGCTATGTACTAAGAATGGATTATTGATGTATAAAATGCATGAATGTGTAGTGTTTGTTTGAAAATCTCTTGGGAAAGTCAGTTTGGTCTTACAATCTTCAAGAGGTGAGTTTCTAGCCACTTTTTACGCAAGTTTTTACGTTTTAGGCTATTATGCATACTAAATTGCTTGTTTATGCTTGTGATGATGTTATGTATGGTGATGAGTACAATAATCCAGCCTTAGATTTGATAAGTTGGATTTAGGCGAGAAATCCATAAGTTCTCATGTGAATTAGATAGATTGGGTTGTAAGGGATTTCAAATCTGGTTAAGTTCTCGTGCGACATGTATGTTTTCACGCAACTGGTGCGACTTGATGTGCAAGGGTTTGTTTTTAGGAGGTTCTCGCACGAGATTATGTTAACGTGTGAACTTAGTTCTCGCATGATTTGTTATGTATGTGTTATGTTATGTTATCTTATGTTTTAACTGCTTTTAAAATGATAAAGTTTTATGATATGTCTTTGCTTGGTATGCTATATATACAAGCAAAGTATTATGTAATAGAAGCGAAAGATAATGATAATGAAAAAGTGAAATGTAATGAAAGAATAAAAGTATTGCAAGCAAAATGAATGAAGGTGCACAACCAAGTTGTTATTGGCTCAACTAAAGTGCGGCTTAGCTAGCCCATGAGGATGCGCTTCAGGGGTCTAATCCTTGAGATTGACAAAACGATACGTGATCTTTGTCGCTTTTATCCTGGTATTGTATTCAGCTCCGTGCACAATGTATGGGGGTTTATTTATAAGCCTCGGCACTGTAACAATTTCGTGCATAATGTTGGGGATCTAGCCCATGGCATTGATCCATTTCAGTGAAAGATAATGATGAAAGAACGAAAGAAATAAACGATGATGAAATATAACGAACGATTCTACTGAGGTGTATGCATTGATGAATGCTCATGTTTTAAAAGGAAATGTTTTTATTAAACATAAAGTATTTTATTATAAAAAACTAGAACTCACTCAGTGTCGCTGACTTTATATGCATTATAGTTGGCAGGTAATTGATGATGCTGAGAAGATGTTGGCATGGACATAGGAGCTATTGAGTAGTTCAAGTCTTGCAACAGTATTTTTGGGATAAATGTTTATATAAATGAAATGTTGTGATATAAAGAATATGATATGAAGTTTTGACATGAGTTTAAGTTTTAATTGGAAGATAAGTTTTTCGCTGCAAATATTATTTTTATAAATGTTTTATAAGTGTCCAACTATGAGGCTTTTCGGGAACGGGGTCTTACAATTAATTATACATTTTAAAGAGTAACTAGTTTTTACCTTTGGCGCGTTGCGGCAACATCAAATGTTGTGTGATAAATTATAGACTAACAATCGAACCGACCCGTCTTCGAATTCAGGTTGAACCATAAAATAACTTGAATTTATACCATTGAATGAAAACATATTATACTTGACCTGCCTCTTTTCCAGACATAATATGTCAAAATGTAGACCAAGTCAAAGTGTATATAAAAAATGCACATGCATTATAATCGTCTTGAATCGTTTTCAAGCTAAATTTACGTTGAAACATAGAATAACTCAGATTTATAGCGTCAAATGAAAAACATTTTATATTTAACACGACTTATATTTGAACAACTTTTATGTTAAAACGTAAGTGAACGTCGAAATGTAGATAATCTTAAAACGTATATAAAAATATGCATGAAAACTTTTTGTATTTGACCCGACTCGTACCGACGCGTAACTAAATGTACGAATGTAACAAATAGTTTTTTTAAGTAAAATTTATAATAGGGCAAACCCAGAACATCAGAAACATAAGGAGGACAAATAATCATTTGTTTATAAGTATAAATATATGTTAAATTAACTATTTATGTTTAATTTATAAAAAACAAAAGTCTATATATATTATATTGTAGCTTTTGAGTTGCTTTTTAATATATTATATAATTATATATATTAATTATTAGCATTTATATAATTAATTTATCAGGTAGTGTGATTTAGTGTGACAAACAAAACTTAAGTTTTCAAAAACTCTATAGATACGTCAAATACTTATCTACCCCACAAGAGCATCGTCCGTAAAAAATAATAGGGTAAATTACACTTATCTTCATTCAGGTTTGTACTAAGTTTCAAATTCCGTACATAAACTAAGGAAATTACAGTGAACATCATTTATATTTAATAAAGTTTCTACGATTCATGCTTTTCTCTAACGGACGTTAAATTTGGTCATTAAATCATGTCATGTTTGCACATGAGGGTTCTTTAGCCTTTTAACCTATTAAAATTTACATAGAAACATATAATAACTTGAATTTGTGTTGTCGAATGAAAATATTTAATATCTGACCCGAATCCTTTCCGATTAAACTTAGGTTAAAGTAGAGACCAAAGCCATAACTAAAGTCTAAAAGTTAGCATTTATTGAAATTCCTAAAATACCCATGTTACCATTCATTTGCCATGAAAAATAATTATAGAGTAATAACTATTAACATATATATAATTTTCATACTAATAATTTATTTGTCAAATTGCACGTTGTTTACAAATACATAAACCATCAAACAATGAAGATTAAATTTTTATATGTAAGTATTTATAATAGTCATTTACATATGTATGATCAACTTTACAAATATGAACGTTTATTTACATGTATGTAAATATTCTTATTAATCATAAGCTAAACATCAAAGTTATAGTGAATATGAATATGATCGTCAATTCTTTTTTAAGATCAAACTAATTAAGCATAATTTATTTGATGTATTTACGAATGTTTAACATATATAAAAATCTTCAAACTAATAATCACGTATATAACGTAGAACGTTCCTTTACACATAATTACAAATATTTAAATTACTCGTACAAGTTTCATACGAATAATCTATTCATATATGCGGAAATTTTCATCAGAATCATTCATTTTTTTTAACTCATTTGAAATTTCATATAAAAAACAAAAAGGAAAGAACTCAATAAATATTAAAAAAAAAAAGAAAAGAAAAGAAAACTCTCTAAACTTGTTCTTTGCTCTAATCAAGCACATAGCTTTACATTGTCCTACTTACTGACTTTAGGTTAGCAGTTCTGCCCAACCAACAAGGACACTCATCATAAGGCCGCACTTAACCAACCTTATCTTGACACATGTCCGACCGACCTTACCTGGCCAAGAGAACCTTACGTAGGTGAATGTCATAAAGAATCATACCTGTTTACATCTTAGGAAATCTTTGTGACCCCAATGTCAGGAAAACATTATGGCATAGTATGAGGATCATCGCCTCAACAATCATTCCAAATGAGCTCCCATGACATTAGTTATTTATAAGTAAAAATACGAAAAAGTGGGGGCGAAAAATACAGACTAAGCCAGGCACAACCATGCTTTAGAACTACACTTGCACCTGACTAGGGTCTTGCAACGTAACTAGGTTGACATGGTAGACACTAGCCAACTTTGCCTTGCCATCATTACCTTTACATCTTTACCTTGTCATCATTATCTCAGTAAGGATTATGTTATTTATTGGATCAAAAATCCATAATAGTTATGTCTATTAGGGTTAAGTGGTTCTTTTCGTTATAAATAAATGACACCTTCACATTTCAATCCATATCATAAGTAATGAGCAAATCACATACATAACATCTGTTGGATTATGTACGGGTTCGGTTACGTCACGTTGCCAACCGAGCTATGACCCGTAAGAATTACACCTTGGTCAACAAATATTAAGTCCACTTAATTTGATTAATTGGCACTTACGAACTATATCGGTTTTTTTATAATTTATAATTGTTATAAATTATTTAGTATTAATTCATAAACCCATTCTTTTAAAAGAAAAGTAAAAAGAAAAGCAAAAAGGAAAAGTAAAAGGAAAAGCAAAAGGAAAAGTAAAAGGAAAAGCAAAAGAAAAGAAAAAGATTCTGAATGTCAAAACAAAACGGATCGTTCATAAATTCGGGTTTTGCACATTGCCAATAAAGAGGGAGGATAGATGGTTTGCTCATAATTCTCCTCTTCTTGGAAATCAGTTGATAAATTTTCTTGCATCGCAAACTGTTTTGGAAGCCATTCAACACTCCATTTGTTGCAGAGAAGAAGATTATCTTATTTCCATCTCTCTTCGTATCTTTCAAACAACCGATATATTTGATTGCAACCGTGGATCACGCCTCTTAGAGCCGCAACCACTGTGTTCCAATTTAGTGTTCGTTGATTCTAGCGTTTCATTCGTTGTCCCTTGGTGTTTCAAACGGTTAATTATTAACCACAAAGGTATATTATATCTCATCAGTAGGTTATTCATACTCTGTATTTGCATTGGTTGTAACCCAGATCCTGTCGGGTTCATTCTGGTATTTTATTATTACTCCGCTGCGTTAAATGTTATTAATCTGATTAATAATTATCAAAATTGTTTTTGATAAATAAACCTAACAAAGATACCACTGAACCCAACAGTGGTATCAGAGCCTTGTTTACAACATGCAAATCAGATCTGGTTTGTTAACTGGTTATAGATCACAAACTTTAAAATTATTTGAAGTTTCTGATTTATATTATTTTTGGACAACTTGTTTATTTTGGTTAAATATTTATTAACCAAACGATTGCCCATATTATTTTGATTGTGTTTTAATATGTAAATCTGGCTAGACCCTGTGGTTGAATGGTTGTGATGTGATTTGTTATTGTTAAAGTTTTTAGTTTTATGGTTTTTGGTCCATTTGATGGCTCAAAGTTGTAATAGATTAGAGTTTTCTTTTATTTTGTATTTCTTTTGTAAATATTGTAATATTTTGAAGACCCGAAGTCAAAACTGGAAGCAGGACAAATCAAGGAGTCAGTGGGAGCCATCAAGACAACTAGATGCACTTAGGTTCATCCTTGTGATTGTTTTGTGTTTTCACCCGTGACCTAGCTTGATCTCGCTATTTGGCTCTAGCGAGATCAAACAATCATAGCCATTAGATTTACATATTATTTTGCTATTATGGTTGCTTTATTTTATATCACCCAACCTAATATCAAACTAATTAAAAAAAATTTACAATCAAAATAAATAACAAGTTTTAAACTTATTTTTACAACTTGTTAAATTATTAAAACAAATTGTTTGTTTTAAATGGGATAATCGAATAAGTTTTCAAATTCGAAATTAGTTTGAATTTCAAAACTTAAAACTTGATAATTTTTAAATTAAAATTAATTATCCTTTTAAAAGGATAACTAGACAAGTTTTCAAATTTAAAATTAGTTTAAATTTTAAAACTTAAATCTTAATAATTTAAAATTATCAACTTAAAAAATCGGTTGTCTATCTCGCGATGAACCTAGTTTTAATAAGGTATTAAAATCTGGTGTCCCGAGAGCTGAAAGGGTTCGTCATTTATTATCACGAACTATATATTGTAAAACTAAATTTTACGACGCACGTATAACTTAATTATACGTTGTGTTTGACCCTATTCGGTAAACACTAAAATTGGATCCCATAGATAAAAATCAATAGTCTATGCCACCCTAAAATAAGGAACACTTGGAACATTAAGCGAAACATCAGTGTTTGGAGCCACAGCACCGCACTTGATGTGTAGTTTATTCTTCCAAGGTGCAAGGGTTTTGTTGACACATCCGGCCCTTTCACAAGTAACTGTTTTAGGATGACTATTACTTTTCTCTCTAGTTACGTGCCACAGCTGTCTAGAGAGAAAAGTGGGCATAGATGAGGCTAAACGTATCAATGCATTGACAAATGTTATCGTTGCGGCCTCATACACAAGAGTTGTGCAATTTTCACAATTGATAAATATTGTCAGTTTGCCTAATCACTTACTAATGTTGCGTGCCCCAGCTGTCTTTAGTGACTGACCAAGCCAGATTCTCATTCCTTATTTAAAATTACTGTAAATGGGTCATTAATTAAAATAAGGAAACAATACATCGAAAATACTAATTAATTTATTTTGCTTATAGATGTCTTCAGAAACCAACAACTCCTTCATTCTCAAGTCTATTCTTGAGAAAGAGAAACTTGATAACACCAACTTTCTCGCATGGCACCGCAATCTGAGATTGGTTCTCAAGATGGCGAAAAAGCTCTATGTTATAGATAGCGCTGTTCCCAACGAGCCTGAAAACAATACGGCCGCAGCCCGTAGAACTTGGGAAAAATTTAAGGAGGATGCCGATGAGGTAGCCTGCCTTATGCTAGCTACCATGTCTCCTGATCTCCAGAAGAACATGGAGGACATGGCTGCATTTGACATGATTGAGCAACTTAAGGGCATGTTTCAGAAACAGGCCCGACAAGAGCGCTATGATACCATGAAGCAGCTTATATCCTGCAAAATGCAAGTAGGCTCGCCTGTTAGTGCCCATGTGCTTAAAATGAAAGGGTACATCGACCAAATGGCCAAACTTGGTTATCCTATGCAAGATGAAATGGCAGTAGACTTCATTTTGAACTCCTTGCCTAGTTCTTACGACCAGTTCATAATGAACTTTAATATGAATGCATGGGTTAAGAGTGTAGCTGAACTACACGGTATGCTCAAAACTGCTGAGCAAAACATACCAGGTAAAGCCAGTCAAATGTTGATGGTCCGATCTACTGGTGTTAGGAAACCAAACCCCAAGAAGAAAACTTATAACAATAAGGGTAAGGGTAAAGTTGTTGCTGCCAAGCCTGCCACCAACAACAAACAGCTGGCTAAAAACAAAGCAGCGCCCCCTCCTGAGGAGCGACACTGTTTTGAATGCAATAAGATGGGACACTGGAGACGTAACTGTCCTGACTATCTAGCCAAGCTGAAGGTGAAGAAGGCCAATGGTGAAGGCTCTTCTTCAGGTATTCTGATTTATGTTATTGAACTTTTCACTGTTTCCAGCAACACATGGGTATTTGATACTGGATGTGGTTACCACATCATTAATGTCTTGCAGGAGCCTGAAAAGTGGAAGAAACTGAAACAAGGCGACATGGAGCTCATCGTTGGTGATGGGAAAAGAGTACCGGTTCTAGCAACTGGAACATATCATCTTTCTTGTCCTTCTGGTCTTGTAATTACTTTAAATAATTGTTTGTTTGCTCCTGGTTTAACCAGAAACATTATTTCAGTTTCTTTATTGTTTGAACAAGGATTCAAGTATGTTTTTAATGACGCTGTTATTTCTGCCTACTTGAATGATATCTTTATTTTGAGGCTAAACCTCGAAGTGGTATTTATGAGATTGATATTCAAACAAACAATAATGTATATAATCTTTCTAAACGTATCAAATCTAGAATTAACGATACGTTTCTATGGCATTGTAGACTTGGCCACATAAGCAAGGCCCGTGTGAAAAGGCTTCAGTCCGAAGGGATTCTTGAATCCACAGGACATGAATCTTTTGATGAATGCGAATCTTGCTTAGCTGGCAAACTCACAAAGGATCCTTTCACCCATGTTGGTGAACGGGCCAAGGATCTGTTAGCACTTATACACTCTAATGTATGTGGTCCTTTCAGAACTATGTCTAGAAATCACGAAAGATACTTTGTTACATTTATTGACGATTATAGTCGATACGCCTATGTCTACCTTATGAAGCATAGACATGAAACCTTTGAAAAGTTTAAAGAGTTTCAGAACGAAGTAGAAAACCAACTTGATAAGACTATCAAAGTACTTCGATCAGATCGAGGTGGAGAATACCTAAGCCAAGAGTTCATTGATCATCTAAAGGAATGTGGAATTGTTTCACAGTTCACTCCACCCGGCACACCCCAACTTAATGGCGTGAGTGAGAGGAGAAATTGAACCCTACTTAATATGGTTCGATCGATGATGTGTAGAACTAACTTACCTCACTCCTTTTGGAGTTATGCTCTTATGACCGCCGCCCGCCTTGTCAATCTGGCACCGACTAAGAAGGTAGATAAAACTCCATATGAGATATGGCATGGGTCTAAACCCAATTTGTCTTACCTTAGAGTATGGGGATGTGATGCTTATGTCACTAGCGAGTCTAATGACAAGCTAAATCCTCGAGGCGAAAAAGCTATTTTCGTTGGATACTATAATAGAAGCGGGTATTACTTTTACCATCCTGATGCAAATATGATTTCCATCAAAAGGAAGGCACATTTCCTCGAGAAAGAGTTTCTTGATCGAGGAACTGGAAGTAATATTGTGGATCTTGAAGAAATTCGAGAACCACAAACAAACGCTGAAGTAGTCGGTGCGTCTGAACAACAAGAAATTGTTACTGATTCAGATATAAACACAAGCGTTCGCAGAAGTAGCAGAACTCGCAAAGAACCTGACAGATATCTTTGGAATCTAGAGGGTCCTGAGGTTCTGGTAGTAGCTGATTCTGGTGATGAACCTACCAACTACAAATCTGCTATCTCAGATCCGGAATCTGCGAAATGGCTAGATGCCATGAACGCCGAGATGCAATCCATGCGAGACAATCAAGTCTGGGACTTGGTTGAGCTACCTCCCGGTTCACGGGCTGTAGGGAGCAAGTGGCTTTTCAAGAGAAAAACCGACATGCATGGAAATGTACACACCTATAAAGCACGGCTAGTTGCGAAAGGTTTCACTCAAACTCAAGGTGTTGACTATGATGAAACTTTCTCACCCGTTGCTATGATCAAATCGATTAGGATATTGCTTGCCATAGCCGCGTACTATGATTACGAGATATGGCAAATGGATGTCAAAACCGCTTTTCTAAATGGACATCTCTCTGAAGATGTCTATATGGTTCAGCCTGATGGTTTTGTCGATCCACAATATCCAATAAGGTGTGCAAACTGAATAAGTCTATTTATGGACTTAAACAGGCATCCCGTAGCTGGAATCTTCATTTTGATCAGAGAATCGTCGAATTCGGTTTTGTCAAAAGTGAAGATGAGCCTTGTGTTTACAAAAAGGCTAGTGGGAGCACTATATCGTTCCTCATATTGTATGTGGATGATATACTGATCATTGGAAACAATATCTCAATGCTTAACGAAGTTAAAAAATGGTTGGGAGCTTGTTTCGCAATGAAAGATCTTGGAGAAGCTGCTTATATTTTAGGAATAAAGATCTATAGGGATAGATCTAAGCGACTTCTAGGGCTTAGTCAAAGCACATACATAGACAAAATGATGACACGCTTTAAGATGGAAAACTCCAAGAAAGGAGGTGTTCCAATGACTAAAGGTACCGTGTTGAACAAATCGCAATCTCCTTCAACAGACATTGATATTAAGCGAATGGAAAAGGTTCCATATGCTTCAGCGATTGGTTCCATCATGTATGCTATGCTGTGCACTAGACCTGACGTCTCGTATGCTTTGAGCATTACTAGCCGTTATCAGCAAAACCCTGGCTTTGCCCATTGGACTGCAGTTAAGAACATTCTGAAGTACTTGAGAAGGACTAAAGACATGTTTTTAATATTTGGAGGAGTTGAAGAACAGCTCACTGTAAGATGTTACACTGATGCTAGTTTTCAAACTGACCGAGACGACTCTCGCTCACAATCTGGTTTTGTATTCACACTCAATGGTGGAGCCATCTCTTGAAAAAGTTCCAAGCAAAGTGTGGTGGCAGATTCTACTACTGAATCTGAATACATTGCAGCATCTGATGCTGCAAAGGAAGCTGCTTGGATGAAGAAGTTCATAGCCGATCTCGATGTGGTTCCAAGTATTCAGCAACCAATCGAGATATTTTGTGATAACACAGGTGCTATTGCTCAAGCCAAAGAGCCCAGATCTCATCACAGGGCCAAGCACATTCAGAGGAAGTTTCACTATATACGGGACATAGTGAAACAAGGAGATATCGTGATAAGAAAAATCGACACAGATCAAAACCTAGCAGACCCGTTTACTAAGCCCATGACTCAGAATAAGCATGATTTACATAGAAATGCGATCGGGCTTAGATTAGCTAGTGATATGTTTTGATTTAGTATTTGGATGTATGAACTTTTAAACAGTTATACTTTTGAATTCATTTTGATCTACTGATATAGATACAAATATGAATCCTATAACTATGTTCAATTTTAATACGTTTAATCCATGGATATTGTATTCTAAATTATCCATAGTCGGTCAGACTTGTGGGAACAATTCTGAATAAAGACTATTCTGAATTTAGACTCAAGGAGTTGACTTCTAAATTCACAGACCTCATTATGAATGACGTTGGATGTAACTCGCCACAAACCATCTTTATTATAAGATGCTTTGATATTGGTATATTCATTTAGTATCCTATGACCTGAGATGCATACTAGAACTTCCGTTTACCGAGGGTTATTCTTTGATCACTGTCAACCGCTGTCGCGTAACTGCCAGTCATAAAGGCTTTGGTTGGGAATAATTCTGAAGTTCAGTGGGAGTTGTATGTAGTCAATAATGGATTCTGTACTCTTACATTATATGTAGCAGTTAGACATCGTGGCGCCCTCGTTGATTCAAACTGGTGAAGTGTGAGGCCTCACCCAAACTGACTGTGTGTTTGATTGGACCATTTTGAATCTAGATCGAGAACAATAATGATTGAGCTCCATATGAGAATTAATCTCAATGACTCAATTGATGTCTTTTACAGAAAGGATAAATGACTATGATTACCATAAGTTTATTGTCTTGTTATAGTAAAATGATACTAGAAAAAGATGTTTGGTTAATGACTTTAAAGTGTCATACCTTGTTGGGGGCAGCCATGTGCAGCTAGAGCACCACTGACTATCTACGTGGAATTTAACCGAATGCCGTCCAAGTGGGAGCTTGTTGGATTATGTACGGGTTCGGTTACGTCACGTTGCCAACCGAGCTATGACCCGTAAGAGTTACACCTTGGGCAACAAATATTAAGTCCACTTAATTTGATTAATTGGCACTTACGAATTATATCGGTTTTTTTATAATTTATAATTGTTATAAATTATTTAGTATTAATTCATAAACCCATTCTTTCAAAAGAAAAGTAAAAGGAAAAGCAAAAAGGAAAAGTAAAAGGAAAAGCAAAAGTAAAAGTAAAAGAAAAAGCAAAAGAAAAGAAAAAGATTCTGAATGTCAAAACAAAACGGATCGTTCATAAATTCGGGTTTTGCACATTGCCAATAAAGAGGGAGGATAGATGGTTTGCTCATAATTCTCCTCTTCTTGGAAATCAGTTGATAAATTTTCTTCCATCGCAAACTGTTTTGGAAGCCATTCAACACTCCATTTGTTGCAGAGAAGAAAATTATCTTATTTCCATCTCTCTTCGTATCTTTCAAACAACCGATATATTTGATTGCAATCGTGGATCACGCCTTTTAGAGCCGCAACCACTGTGTTCCAATTTAGTGTTCGTTGATTCTAACGTTTCATTCGTTGTCCCTTGGTGTTTCAAACGGTTAATTATTAACCACAAAGGTATATTATATCTCATCAGTAGGTTATTCATACTCTGTATTTGCATTGGTTGTAACCCAGATCCTGTCGGGTTCATTCTGGTATTTTATTATTACTCCGCTGCGTTAAATGTTATTAATCTGATTAATAATTATCAAAATTGTTTTTGATAAATAAACCTAACGAAGATACCACTGAACCCAACAACATCAAATTTCTGTCCCCTCTAGAGAACTTGTTTTTCCTTTTCACCTTTTTTCTAACTTATTGCCACTTATGCCCTTCCCATCCAACTTATGGCTCTTACACCACCACTCTATCTTTTACCATATATTATGTTTATCTACCTATTTATGTATTGCCCATTAACTACATATGTATTTATGTTTGATAAATTAGTTACTTGAGCGTCACAATGCCCTTACGGCTAGTCTTCCCAGGTCCTCTAAAGTAGACTTTTTGTTGTTGCAAGTTAGATCCAAACTCAAGTTAACAAGACATGGTTCAACCAACGTCAAACCCAACGAGAATTTATATGTAACGACAGAAGTCTTAAGACTACCTCTTTCCTTTCCGAATATGAAGAGACAAAAAGTCACAAAGCACAGCATTATAATCAAGAACCAAAATGTTTGATCCAATAAAAAAAACATAAACTAATATATTATCAAAGACTTATGAAATAAATAAGGAGCCAGTTCAGGTTACCAATTTAAAAAAACTCTCAAATGTAAAACCAAGAAAGAACAAGCACCAAATGACCAACTGCTAAGGCTCGATCCGGGCACCAGTTCCACCACCATCAGCAGCAGCAATCTTTTGAGCCTCGGCCAACATTTCTTCTTCGTTAATCTCTGGTGATTTTGTTTTATCACCATCAGAATCCGAGTCTGTACTCGTGTGGTTAAATTCCGAGGCCGTGGAGCCCTGACCAAATGATGTGCTGGTGCTGGTGCTGCTTTCTCCTCTATGGGAAGCTAGTCTCTTTGCATCATCATTTTTCATTCTCTCTGCGTATATTCTAACATCGAATTTTGCTTCATTTTTCCCACCAAATGCAGACTCGAGTTTTTCTATATAAAACAAGCTTTCCATGAAACTCTTCGTGTTTGGGTCATCTGAGTATACAAATTTCACTTTGTTTGCGGTTTTAGGCTCAAGAAAAGGTTTAACAACCTGTAAGACATAATCTTGAAGTCAAACAGACTAATTTTCAAACTCACAAATTTATCAAATTTCATCACTTCTCCAGAAGAACAAACCAAACCCATGATCAATATTACATTTAAAAAGTATCAGTTTGACTTCAAAAGTCAAACTAGAATCTGCATTATAAATTTTTTAAAGTCAAATAAGCTAATGTTCAGACTCAACAACTGACATGAATATCAGAAGCTATCAACATTAACTAGATAGCATTGTCATGTGATGTCAGGGAGAAGTGAACAGGTATAAATCACACAATTAAAAATTACATTTTTGACCTCAAAAGTCAAACTGCGAAGTATGTACCTTCCAAAATGGTTCAAAGAATTTTGGTGGATTGTACAGAATTGCTAGGCCAAGCCTCTCAGGATAATGATCTTGCAAAATATGAGCGGTTTCCTTTGTTGACTTGATGGATATATTCGACATGCTAAAGCCATGAAAATCGATCAACCAAACCATTTGTTCTTGTTCTGGTGGCAGGTTAAAAATCGCGTTTTCCATGCAATATACCAAATATTTAATCTGTGCTCGCGTTGACTTTGAATTCTGCAGTTAGATATACCAAAACCAAAGTGTATCCAACACAAATAATAAAAAGTAAGTTTGATCCTAAATTACACAGAGTTGTGAAGCATAAAGAGCAACCAGAAATGTGAGATGAAACCTGGCATCTAGGTCTCATAACAAGCACACTCCTCCCCTGTTTGTCCAAAAAACTTGATCGGTAAAGTTTCCCGCTTTCTGCCTCAGCGGCAACATTTTCCTACATTAAATAAACAATAAAACGCCAAATAAATAAAAAATAAACAGAAGTAAAAGTAATGATCAATATTCAGTCTAGTGGCAGTTTACCCAACGAATCTCTTCGGGTCTGTAATTCATTCTCCATATTAAGGATGCTTCAAGCATTTTTTCTGCTTTTTTAGCATTCCAATTTCGTGCTCTAAGATATCTTGAAATTGATTGATCAGATAAACAACGAGAATACTCATCTCCAAGCCTCTGTTTGATCTTGTCAATCGACGTGTGCTTCTCAATTGCTTTGCGTACCTCATTGATCTAAAATAAACCAAATTAAATAAATTTTTATAGTTTTATACTTTCATGACTAAAGTAATTGAAATAATGATGCTTGAATATTATAAACATACCACTTTGGTTGATCTTGAGGGCTAACTGATACATTTGAGCTTGTTTTTCTCAATTGTGGGGTCATCAGTTGTGGATTCATAGCTTTATATGAGGTTCTGTTTGTAAAGAGTCAAAGATTTCAAATGGTAACTAAATTCAAATGAAAAGATGTACAGTCAAAGCCAAACACACTTACACTCGAAGATTGATTTGAACTTATAAAATTAGTAAACACTTAATCTAGTTGATTAATAGGTATTTAATGATAGCAAAGATTGCTGTCAAATTTGTCACAAAGTCGACATCAAGTTTGATTTGAAAGTGATAGGTCTGACCTTAACACTAAACCTTTGTCTTCACGAATGAGAAAAGGGCAATCGGTACAATTCAAGAACATTAAATCATTAACCAAAAAGCCAGCATCTTTTTTCGTAAATTTCCAAGCAAGTATAAGGACTAAACACAAACTTAGGCAAGAGCAATTCAACTTCATAACAGGAGAGTCGGTATGATTCGAGAAGAATGGTGCATTGAATAAAAACCAACATAAGAGCAAGCAACTAAACACACAGCTGCTTCCATATAATTCAAAACATTCAATTTTTTGATTTCATAAACTAAAAACACAATCAATTAAAGATAACTTTTTATTCATATGAGAATCCACAAAAATCAAGAACAATCAAACACTAAATGAACAGTCAACACAGTTTTCATCAAATCCGGATTGCTTACATTCCTGGTTTGGTACACTACAGTCAATAACAATATCGATCCATCAGAAATTCACCTTCTTTCCATCAAATTCATATAACCCACATACTCGAGTATAAAGAAAAGAAAAAAAAGCATACAATAGTTCTCGAAATTGAAAACTAAAAAAAAAAATCAAATTCTCAGCCTAGTGCAAGAACAATCAAAAATCCATATCATATCTAAATTACCCACATATATCAAATTATAGGTTCAGTGCAGTCAATAACACTTTAATTGATGAAAAATTCAACCTTTTTACCTCAAATTCAGATAACACTATAATAGACATGAGTAATACCCAACTAAACACACAATTCATCCTACAAATTAAAATTAAAACAAAAAATAATAATGTCAGTATGATTCAAGAACAATCATCCACTAACTGAGAAAACTCTTAACAAATTTTTAATCAAATCAGGTAAACTTTACCCCAGTATATGCAACCAAACACAAAACTGGATGAAAAATATTCAATTTTTCAATCAAAAACAGGGTCCTGTGTCGTCTGTATGCCACTCTTGAAACCCATTATTTACACCCATATTTCCTTTTACCAAATTCAATGCGATCACTGAATTAGCGAATTGAAATAAGGAAACAGTGCATAGAACATGGGTTCCCAAACGAAATTAACAAACTAAACGAGGATGGTTAAGGGGATTAAACGAACATAACAGAAACCCATGAATAAATATTACCTTTATCTTGTGGAGTTGTGAGAAGAGATTGAAAAACAAAGTATTGGGAGATGGCAAGAAGATTTAACCATAAAAGAGGGAAATCAACAAAAGGGGGTTATTAATTAGGGATTTGAGATATCAAAAAGAGGGGGTGGTGTTGATGTTATTGGTGAGAATCCATGTGGCGATTGGGGGAAGAGACGCAGGCTGATGACGACGACGACGACGACGATGATGAATTGATGATGATGATGATGATGATGATGATGATGATGATGATGATGATGATGATGATGATGATGATGATGATGATGATGATGATATCGAAGGTCGATTGCGGAGGTCAAATTCGACGTGCAACAAACAGTCGGCAATTCGGCATTGGAATTCCTACCATGCAAACGCCTTTTATTAAAAAACCAGGTTAGTACCCGTGTAATACACGGGTTGAATAAATAAAATATTAAATGATTAATAAAAATTTATGAATTATAAAACTATACTTGAAGATAAATATGATTAGAATTACGTATAAATTGCTACTTTAAGTAATAAACAATAATGTATTTTTTCTTAAACTTTTATTTTATAAAAAATATGTAGTTTTTAAATATTTTGTTTTAATTAAAATGATTTTTTTAAAACTTTGTTGCTTTTTTGTTTTTAAAAATTTGTTTTAATTTTAAAAAATAGATTTTCATTTTATTAAACTATACAAATTTAATTTGAAAATGGTATGAGTAATATTATTAGTATTCAATATTAGTTTTAATAATAGAGAGAAATGAGAAAGTCAGTATGATTAGGCTTACGATTAATCACGTCTTATCTTATTTTTTCTTTATTATAGATAGATAGATACAAATAGACAAATAGACAAATACATATATAGAAAGATAGACTAGAAACTCATTATTTTAACGAATTATAGTTAGTAATAAATAAATATTTATACTACGAAATTTGATATAAGATTGAATTATATATACAGTTCAAGAAAATAAAACAATTATGTTATCTTTTTAACTCTCTTATCTAAATAGTTTAATTTTTAAACTTTCATTTTAAAATTCTTTTATAAAAAATTATAATAAAAATCTGTTTAATAAAAACTCCGGTCTGTAATTATTTTGGTTGTTTTAATAAGATTATTTTTAGAACGTTGACCTTTTTTATAACTTTTAAAAAAGACCGATTTAAAATATTTTGTTTCAAAAAGGTTTAGTGTTTTTAGAACTTTCATATTATATAAAAAATACATTATTAGTTCTATTTTAATAAAAAGATGTTATTTTTTATTTTTCTTAATAAATCTAATTTTAAATGTTATATTGATTTTAAAAAATCTATATGAGAGAGAAATATTTCAATTAATAAAATTGATATTTATAAGAGAGAGAAATTAGTTTTGGAGTTTAAATTATTATAATACACTTTTGGAGGGAAATTAATATGAGAATGCCTAGAATAATGACATGTGGCAACAAGGTAGGTCAAATGAGTGACAAGTGGCAAATAAACCTTCTTTTATTAGATACTATAGATATTAATCATACAAGTATAGTTTTCGTTAGATTATTGTTATTGGTGTTGTTATCTATGAAGGTTATATTATAAATGAAAAGGGTGACGTTAGTTCTAAATAATGGTGTCCAAAAATTAGCAATGAAATAAGTAGAATGATATATACATATTTATATAATACTAATTATTAACTTTAATATGTTTAATAGGTTGTATAATATTTTTAGTGGGTTGTAGTCACCTTTGTCCTTTTCTTAAACTTTAATTTTTATATATACTAATTATGAACTCAATATTGCATTGATTGTTTTAATTTAAGCATTAAAAGTTGTACATATTCTTTTTCTTTTTCTTTTAATTTTTTATTTTATATTCAATTTATACATTTTTTACAACTTAACCTTTACAACTTTTATTTGGTCCCTATGCATTACAAATTTTGCAGGATCGGATTTCGGGTGGTTTTTCTCTCAACTCACTCGTGAATCAACACTCGGCAAGCAGTCTTTAAAGAGTTGATCACAATATAACAAGTAACAAGCAGTAAGAAAATTAACACAGCAATTAATTTTCAAGGTACTTTTATATATTGCTTCTCAACTCAAAGGATTACAAGACACTTGGACTCAAATCGCTTACTTAAAGAGTTACAGGGAGAAGATATATATAATACTACCTACAGCCGGATATACTTTGATACCAGCTGGACACCTCTAACCTTACATCTATACTACAAGACTCTAGGTGAGGTCTTTCAGACATTGTGCCTGAGAGTTGGTAGTCGGGACATGTCCCTGACTTACCTTTTGTCACCAACTAAAGTTGGTAACATGTACTATCATAAAAGGTGAACAGTAGAATAAAGTATGGTCAACAACATGGCTCTTTAGGAAGATGCCATGCTGTATCAGAGGTCTGCAGCGGACTGTCAGGGACCATACTTT
This sequence comes from Flaveria linearis, assembly GCA_024085815.1. Taxonomy (NCBI): domain Eukaryota; kingdom Viridiplantae; phylum Streptophyta; class Magnoliopsida; order Asterales; family Asteraceae; genus Flaveria; species Flaveria linearis. The sequence goes on along the minus strand of JABSNV010000493.1, from coordinate 34,145 downwards.
TATCTGCTGGACATAGTAATGTCTTCCGAAGGATAAAGTGCTTCGGAAGAATAACTTCTTCCGAAGGCACTTATACTTCGGAAGACTGCTTCTTCCGAAGCTTGGAGTCTTCTTTGTCTTCGGAAGCAGACTTTGTCTTCAGCTCTTTCATCAGACTTTGTCTTCGGAAGCTCTTTCATCAGACTTTGTCTTCGGAAGCTCTTTCAGACTTTGTCTTCGGAAGCTCTTTCAGACTTTGTCTTCGGAAGCTCTTTCAGACTTTGTCTTCGGAAGCTCTTTCAGACTTTGTCTTCGGAAGCTCTTTCAGACTTTGTCTTCGGAAGCTCTTTCAGACTTTGTCTTCGGAAGCTCTTTTAGACTTTGTCTTCAGCTCTTTCATCAGACTTTGTCTTCGGAAGCTTTCAGACTTTTTCTTCAGCTCTTTCATCAGACTTTGTCTTCGGAAGATATCTTCAGCTGTTGGCTTCAGTTGTTGTCTTCAGTAGTTGACTTCAGCTTTTGCCTTCGGAAGATGTCTTCAGCTGTTGTTCCTTAGACTCTCGGAAGATCTCTTGCTTGGCTTCGGAAGCCCTTTAATGTAGTACCAAAAGTGACTATGAAGTGAATTTGGTTGCACCAGCCTTATCATGATCCAACAAACTCCCCCTAGGCTGATGCTACCAAAACTTCACTTCTCTCTTCTTCTCAAAGCTCTCAGCACCAAGGAAAGCAGGTATTTATCAGTATCTTCATTCTTTCCTGCTGTGATGCTGAGAATCTTGTACAAATCTTTGGTGGACAGAACCTCTACTCTGTCACCTTGGATTATGTGTACCCTCTGTTGTGGCCCTCTGAAAAGAGTTAGTTGATGGGAAGTATAGTCATATTCCCATCGAACTATTGGTTCCAATTCAGGACCTTCCACCATCTGTAGAAAGGCTGTGCCTTTGGTGGTTGATCTTTCCTTGTCTTCCACTCTTTTCAGCTTCAACTCTTCTTCAATCTTGGCTCTTCTACTTCGTTCAGCCAAGTGGAGACCGCTGATGTGGTTTCTGATGTGTGCAGCAGTCTCAGAGTTGGAGGGATTGGAGAATGGCTTCTCTGCAAGCTCAGCAAGATCAAATCTGCTGAGATGCAGTAGAGAAGTGGCATTGAACCTGTTGGTTTCACCATTCTCCCTTTCCACAAAAAAGTTGTGAGAAGGTTCATCGAACCTCCACTGGATTATTGCATTTCTAGGTCCAGGAGATTGACCAGAAATCCTGTCCTCTTTCCTGGTATCCAGCAGAGTCACCAGTCTTCTTCTTAGTCTCTTCTCCTCAGCATTGAGGGTATCGGAGTTGAGACCAAGAAGTCTTGCAGCCTGGCCCAAGGTGTCTCTAGGCAATTCAAGAAATTTGCCTAGGGTGAGGGAGTTTGAAGAGTTATCAACATAGGTGATGTTGATAAGCTCTCCCTCACAGGAGATACTGCTCAAGGTAGTGCAGTTAATGAGCCTCGTCTTGAACTCCTTTATTTCCTCAAAGGAGAGATGTTTAGGAGGCTGAGGGGATGGTCTTGGTTGTTGTTGGGTAGGCTTAGGTTTAGTGGTTTTGGGTTGAGTCTTGGGTTTTAGGATGGGTAGTTTGGGTGGTTGAGGTGATGTGGTAGGTTTGGGTAGAGTTGTGGGTTGAGGGGTGAAGGTTTCATCAGTGGGTTCGGGTTTAATGGGAAAAGGGGTTGGTTCTGGTGTGGGTTGTGGCTGTGGTTGAGTGGCTGGGGTGAAGACTGTTCCCTTTACCCTCCTATACATCTCCCTTCTCTTCCCCAAGCGGATGTCAGCCTTTATTTCACTGACTATCCGCTGGAGTGTCCTTTCGGACATAGGTCCCACCTGCCTACCAGAGAAGCCATGAGCCCGGAGGTAGTCCTTCATCCAGGCTTTGTCAGTTGACTTCTTGGCAGCAGTGACCTCCTTCTCTTCCTCCCTCTTTCTCTTCACCTTCAACTTCTCCCTAGCAGCCTTCTTCCTTTCCTTCTCCATTTGATCCTGCTCTTTGTTGTGGAGCAGCAGGATCATATCATCATCATGTGGAGACAGTTCAGGAAGACTGAAGCCTCTTGAGAGTAGGAATTTGATCCTCTCCTCTCTCAGCTTCAGGGCTGCCTCCCTCTGCTCTTCTTCTGCCTTCTCCAAGGCCAACCTGGCTTCCCTTTCTTGTTGTAGCCTGGTTGACCTCTCCAAAGTCACCAACTCCTCTAGTGGTAGCAGGAGTATTTCCTCATTGACAGCTCCTAGGCTGATGAGCTGGTCAATGAGTGCTGTTCTTCTCTTTAGGTTGATTTCTTCCTGATTGGCTGCAGCTGCCTTAGAACTAGCAGCTAACAGCTTCTCAGTAGGAAACCGACCTTTCTTTTTGGCCTTCTCAATCTTCTCCTCCTCCTGAAGCTCTTCCGCAGTCAACTTTCTTTTGCCTTTGTCTTTGATTGTGCTTGACTGTGGTGGTTCTTGGATGGAGGGTTGTGATTGAGAGAGAAGTTCAGCTGGTGCTTGGGTTGGAGGTATATCAGAAATGTCCTCCCTGCTCACCTCAGATGCAATTTCAGCAATGACATCTGTGATGGTCAGTTCCTCGGACATCTGAAATAGGCCTTCCGCAGCTTCTATTTCGGCCTCGGAAGACTTGTCTTGTTCTTCCGAGGCTTCCATGTAAACTTCGGAAGCCTCAGCTAGAGCTTCGGAAGATGAGACTGCTGCAGATTCTGTCCCATCTGTTTTAGTTGCTGGGCCATCAGTCCCCATTTCCCCTTCGAAGCTAATCTCAGGTTCCATGAAGACCTTAGGTTGACCAACTTCCTCCACAGTGGTAGAAGGTGCAGTCAGTCTTTGAAGCTCCTCAGCCCCAAAGTATGCAAGTGTGGTGTCGGGGCTGGGCTGTTCTAGGGATGATCTCAATACAAACTTTGTGAAAAGTCTGTAGAGATCTTGAAGCATCCTTGAGTCAATCTCCAGAAAGGATTGAGATGACTCAGGTGGTGTAATGATTTGTTGGGTGGAAATGAGTTGGGTCTGTGGTTCCATAGGTGTTTGTCTCTGAACTTTCTCCCCCTTTTTGGTAGCATCATCTTGAGAGCTAGATGAGCTAGAGGAAGAAGTCATTGAGACCTGGATTGGTACATGCCTAACAGACCTCTCCGTCTGTTTCTCAGCTAGTTTAGCCTTGAGAGAGTTAATCTCAAGTTGCTGAGTGGCAGTCCTTGATTCTAAGATCTTCACCTGTGATTCCAGGTTGGAGACCTTAGAAAGCAAGTACTGAAGTGTTAGTTGCATACTTCCCTCATCTTCATAGGAAGAATCACGGGGAGATGAGATAACATACCTAGTATGCTCACTCTCACCACCAGATGTGGTTTCTTGGCACCCTGGTTTCCTTTGCTCAGAGTCATCTCTTTCAGAGATGTCAATGGGCAAAGTTGCCGTAGACTCAGTCCTAATTATGTTACCACTGTCCTGAGAGCTCAATGAGAGACTCTGAGTAGTGGCAGCTGAGTCTACATGAGTCCCCTCCACATCAGTGGGACTCACCTCAGTAGCAGGCTTCTGATGGGGGCTAGAGACAAGGGATCCCTCTTGGCTCTGTTGATCTCTCAGTGGGTGTTGTAGATCAACTTCATGGCCATGGAGAGATGTAATCTCTTCATCAGTTCGGAGTAAAAGGTCAGTGAAAGAGAGGGTGGTTAGTCCTACTGACCCGGGACCTTGATCAATGTCTACAGGCATTGAGCCTATGGTGGGGCTGTCCCTAGAAGGCTGCACAGGGGAGTGTAGAGACTCACCCTGTGGGCTAAAGGCTTGGGGTTCGGGCTCAGGGGTTTGAGACTGAGGAGACTCAAAACCCACATTGAGGTCAATTGTGAAGGATGGTGTGACCTCGGACTGAGTGGGAGCCCATGATTCCACTCTAGTCCTTTGGGTGTGAACAGAAGGAGCTTGTTCAATCAGAGTAGATTGAACAAGGGTTCGTTTGGGGCGTCTCTGATATGTGGCTTTGATGGGTAAAGAAGGTTTTGGTATTGTGGTGGATGTTGCTGGTGTGGGTTCATCACCTGTGGGGAGAACAGGGATGTCACCAGGAGCTATGCGCTCAGTCATCTCTGGAGGTAATGGAGTGTACCGTCCAGTGAAGTTGGTGGACATCTTCTTCAGTGTCTTGAAGATGGTAGGCCTCATGTGTGGAACAGGAAGAGCAGCTGCGCAGACAAGCTTGCTTGGTTCCATCTCACAGTTGATTATGTGTTGAAGAAATCGGGGATACATGAAGAATGTATCCCTGCTGAGATTGGCGATTAGGTTGTTCAACACGAATCGTGAGTAGTTGAATCTGAGGCCTCTCACCAACCCATGAACTAGGCATCCTAGTTCATATGGGATTTGATCCCAACCCCCTGATTTGTTGGAGAGGCAGTGCAAAACAATGTGCAGCAGGAACTTCCAATGGTAAGAGAAGTTGAACTTGTATACTGTGGACCTGCTGACATCGCCTCCATATCCCATGAGGATATAGGTGCCTTCCAAGTCTTCCTTGGGGAACTCAGTAGGAGCCCCATCATCGTGAAGCTCGAGATGCTCCCTGATGATCTGTTCATTGATGACCAACTCTTGGCCACAAACTCTGGTTCTCAGGACTCGAACCCCATTCAGCACTGTAGTTTCTCCGTTGCTCCAAAATTCTGACATATGGTTGGAGTATACGGTTGGGTTAACTGTGAGTGCAGTGAGGTAGGTGGATTCGGTGAGAAAGGTGATGATTTGGGTGAAGTCAGCATCCCTTGACGAGTCAAGTAACGCGACTTGGTTGTGCTGAGGGTTTAGCGCCATTGGAGAAAAGGTAAGCTTGAAATTTTGAGTGAGATTTATGGTTTGACAGTGAAGGGAACAATTTGGGCTGTAAAGTGGTAAAAGAAGATGAAATTGATAAGTCAAGATTATTTAAAAAGGGGTGAATAGTGGTATGGTGGTGGTAATAGGGTAACTGTTTTGGGGTTACTGTGGGTGGTATGGTGGTTTACGGCGGAGAAATGATGTTGGCGGCAAGGATAATTTTAAATAATCTGACAATATCAACAAAATCTTTACTTTTTACAGAGTGGGGCCCAAAAGATATCCGTTACATATAAAAACCTTTACTTCCGAGGGTAAAACATTTCCGAAGGTATTTTCTTCCGAGGGCAATTTCTCTTCCGAAGCATGATATTGCTTCCGAAGGTAAAATTGTCCTTTGAAGGCACTTTATCTTCCGAAGCAAGGCATTGCTTCCGAAGGTAAAGCTGTCTTTCCGAATGGAGAGTTGTATAAGTTTCGGAAGTAGATCTGATATAAAATCAATCGCTTCTTCCGAGACCAAAAACTCTTCCGAGAAGAAAATTTCCATTGAGGAATTTAGCTTCGGAAGATATTCAAGAATATCTTCCGAGAGTTAGTTCCTCTTCGGAAGGAATTTACACTTGGAATAGTTTAAAGATCTTTTGTAACAGGGCTTAAATTGTATTGACACAAGACATTACTCATTTAAAAAGGTCTTCAAAAGAGGTAGTTATTCAATGTTTATCATCCCAATTGCTGATATGAGATACTTAAATCTTTGTTCATCAAATGCCTTTGTGAACAAATCAGCATATTGTTCATTTGAGTCAACTTTGATTAACTTTATCAGCTGTTTCTCATGAATATCTCTAATGAAATGATACCTGATATCAATGTGTTTTGTCTTGGAGTGCTTCACCGGATTCTCAGTAATGGAGATAGCACTGTTGTTGTCAATATGGATAGGAGTAGTCATGAAGTTGAACCCATAGTCTAACATCTGATTTTGAATCCATAGCAGTTGAGCACAGCAGCTAGCAGCAGCAATGTATTCAGCTTCAGCAGTTGATGTAGAGACACAGGATTGTTTCTTGCATTGCCATGAGATAATCCTTCCACCAAGAAATTGACATCCTCCTGATGTTGATTTCTTGTCAATGTTGCAGCCACCATAGTCACTGTCAGAGTATCCATAGAGATTGAAATCACTATTTCTTGGATACCAGAGACCTAGTTTAGGTGCTCCTTTGAGGTATCTGAGGATTCTCTTTGCAGCAGCTAGGTGAGACACCTTTGGAGCAGCCTGATATCTTGCACAAATGCATGTGGCAAACATGATATCTGGTCTACTTGCAGTGAGATACATCAGAGAACCAATAATTGCTCTATACTGATGTTGATCAGTATCCTCCCCCTCAAGGTCAGGGCAAAGATTATGGTTTCTGGGTATGGGTGTCTTGGCTGGTTTACAGTCCTTCATTTCAAATCTTTCTAAGATGTCTGAGACATACTTAGATTGACTTATGAAGAACCCTTCCTTCATTTGTTTCACCTGGATTCCTAGGAAAAAGTCCATTTTTCCCATGGAACTCATCTCAAACTTCTGCTTCATAATGCTTTCAAAGTCTTTGCACATTTGGTCGTTTGAAGAACCAAATATGATGTCATCAACATAGACTTGTACAAGCAAAATGTCTTCTCCACTCTTTCTGATGAAAAGAGTCTTGTCAATGGTACCTCTAGTGTATCCATTCTTCAGGAGAAACTGAGACAAGGTCTCATACCACAGCCTAGGTGCTTGGTGCAGCCCATATAGAGCTTTGTCCAGCTTGCACACATAGTTTGGGTGCTGTGGGTCTTCAAATCCTGGAGGTTGACACACATAGATTTCCCTATCTATATCCCCATATAGAAAAGCACACTTGACATCAAGTTGGTAGACTGTGAAGTTCTTGGATGCAGCATAAGCAAGGAAGATCCTAACTGCCTCGAGTCTTGCAACAGGTGCAAAGACATCAGTATAATCAATTCCTTCCTCCTGGGTGTACCCTTGAACTACTAGTCTTGCCTTGTTCTTGATAATCAAGCCTCTATCATCTTTCTTGTTCCTGAATACCCATTTAGTGCCTATGGGTACTTGACCAGATGGTAGTGGGCATAGATTCCAGACCTTTTGTCTTTTGAATTGAAGCAGCTCCTCCTGCATCGATTCAACCCAACTACTATCCTTTAAGGCATCTTCCACCTTCTTTGGTTCCATCTGAGACAGGAAGCATGAGTACAAGCAGACATTCCCATGATGAGTTTGTCCTCTTGTTCTCACACCTTCAGAGACATTCCCTATGATGTTCTCAGTTGGATGAGTGTTGTGAATCCTAAGACGAGGAATCACTTCCAATTGCAGAGATAAGTCTAGGTTAGACATATTCTGATCAGGAATTGGATCACTTGTCCAACTGCTGTTTCAGAGTCATTCAATGAGGACTGATTGAATGATTGAGAAACATCATCAATGGTTGGTTGTGAAGTAGTATTAACAGTTGCCTGTTCCTTCAGAATACCACTTCCCTCAACCTGGTGTTGTAGTGGATCACCTGAGGAACTTTGAGGTTGATCAAGTGATTCACTTGTTGAAGCTTCACTATTTCTGGAGATAGTTACACTGTCAGATCTGTGAATAGTTGAAGCTTGTTGCCCTTCAGCTCTTGGAGAATTTGGAATAGGTCTGGGAAGCTCATATAGTTGACCTGCATCAGCATCAGCATCACTTTGAGCACCTGTTCCAGCTGAAACATTCTCACAAGATGGTTTAGAATAGTTTGGAAACAATTCTAAATCAAAGATATACTCAGGTCCATTCCCCCTAACACAAGGAGTGTGCTCATTAACAACTATGTTGGATGACTCCTCAAATTGTTGATTCTTAATATTGTATACTCTATAAGCTTTGGAGCTAGAAGAGTATCCAATAAAGATAGCATCATCCGACTTCTCAGCAAACTTTGCCAAGTTGTCCTTTGTGTTAAGTATGGTACACCTGCAGCCAAAGGACCTTAGAAAGCCAATGAACGGTGGCCTCTTGTTCCATAACTCATAAGGGGTTTTTCCATGGGGCTTAACTACAAGAACCCTGTTCTGCACATAGCATGCAGTGCTGACTGCCTCTGCCCAGAATGTTAGAGGCAGCTTTGAATCAGCTAACATGGTCCGAGCAGCCTCAATAAGTGTCCTGTTCCTCCTCTCAGCAACACCGTTTTGTTGAGGAGTTCTGGGAGCACTATATTGTCTGGCAATCCCTTTTGAGTCACAGAATGAGTCAAGAACGAAGTTCTTAAACTCAGTCCCTTGATCACTTCTAATAATCTTAACCTTGTGATCAATTTGATTTTCTATTTTAAGAATAAAAGATTTTAAAGTTTCAGCAGTTTCATCTTTACTTCTTAAAAAGAATACCCATGTAAATCTTGTAAAATCATCAACGATCACAAGGCAGTATGATTTCCTTCCAATGCTCATTATACTTGTGGGACCAAAAAGATCCATGTGCAATAAGTGTAATGGAGTAGTGATAGAGTTAACACATTTGGATTTATGAGATGATCTGTGTTGTTTCCCTTTCAGGCATGCAACACAGTTATCTTTGCAGAAAAATTCCTTTTTAGGCAAACCATGTACCAAGTTATTTTTAGCCAATTTATTCATTGTTTTAAAATTCACATGACACATGCGTTTATGCCATAGTGTTGACTCATCACTATCAGCTTTGGAAAGAAAGCATGATACTTCACCCATAGGAGAAGCATTGTTCATATCCAGCTTGTACATATCCCCTTTCCTGGGAGATCTGAGAAGCACCAATTCCGGAGGAATTGTCATCCCTGGTTTGAGGATAATGCACTCATGTTCTGTGAAAAGCATCTGATGCTTCTGATCACAGAATTGAGAAACACTTAACAGATTGTGTTCAAGCTGTTTGACAAAGTGAACTTTGTCAATGTTTATTCTGCCATTGGATATACTTCCTCTGCCAGAAATATATCCTCCGGCCTCACCTCCAAATTGGACAGGCCCTCCATCAAAGTTCTGGAATTGTTGAAGGAGAGATCTGTTCCCTGTCATGTGCCTGGAGCATCCACTATCTACAATCCAGATATTGTTGTTCTTGTCAAATGGATGTCCCTGCACATAAGATGAGATGGTTAGTTTTGTTTGGAAGCCCAAGCCTTGCAGGTCTCGGGCTCTTCCAAAGATAGTGACATAATTGAACCAAAAGATATGCAATGGGGTTCAATAGAGGTCATTGTTGAAGAAGAGGTTTGGGCTGCAGCATCTTCCTTGATCTCCAATCCATCCTTTGGTTGATCTTTGAGGATGAGCTTGTTGAAGCTTTTGCAGCATGGTCTTCTTCCGAAGCTTCTCTTTTTTCGGAAGAAGCCTTCACCACCTTTTCTTCCGAAGTAGTCTTCTTCTGAGATGGTTTCAAGGGAGCCTTCTTGTTCTTCCGAACCTTAGAAGGTTTGGCTTCCGAAGCCATTTTCCCTTCGGAAGAAGCAGTTTCTTCCGAAAGCAACTTGGCTTCCGAGACCAACTTTCCCTTTTTCATCAATTGGACCTTTTGAAGTGGTCCAACTGAGAAACCTTCTCTGACTACTTCTTTTCTAACATTATTTGCATAATGTGTGCTTGCTGGATTGTAGTAACAATCTTTAGCCATGTGGTTGTGCAGACCACACATTATGCATGCAATGTTAGTCTTCTGGGAACTTGCAGGTTGCTGTTTCTTGGGTTTCTTCTCTTCATCAGCAACTTTCCCTTTCGACTTCTGATCCTTCAGTAGGACAGGAGTGCTGGTACTACACTCCTTTCCTGAATCAGGAGTACCTACCACTTGAAACCCGGCAGAAATGAAGACACCCTTTTGCTTAGGGTCAAACTTAAGCTTGGACTCTGCAACCTTCTTAGCAGTCCTTCTAGCAGCTTTAGCTCTGCTTCTTCTTGCCTTGGTGGTCAGGATTTGGTCATCACAGGTGGAGATGGGTGTATCCTCCTGTTTCTCCCCTGTGGAGGCCACTATTTTTACTTCATCCTCTAGTTCCAATGGAGAAGGGTCAGCAGTTGGAACCTCTTGCTCTTCAGTACCACATCTAGGTAGTCTAATCGACTCATAAGAGTGTGGTGGAGCTATTTCACTGGTTCCCAACCCTTCTTTGTTTTGATAAAACATTTTGGAATGAGAGGTTGATGCAAGAATAGTTTGGAAGCTTTGCTCAGCAATAGCTTGCTTCCTGGCCTGAGCCTCAGCTGTGACTAACTGGGCTTGAACTTCAGAAAGTTTGGAGATCAGATCTTTGATTTGAGTCTTGTAGTTAGTCTTTTCATGTTTCAAAAGAGACACAGTTTTCTCTAACTCATCAATTTTCCTTTGATAGTCAGATTCAGCTCTTTTAAAGTCAGATTTTAGCACATTTAAAGACTCAACCTCAGATCTGATTTCCGAAATGTAATCCTTATACAATTTAACTTTAGCAATACAGGCAGTAGTACAAAGATGTTCATATACCTGATCATCATCTGTTCCGGCCATGAGTGCTTGAGCGGGAGTCACATCCTGTACCATGAAGCTCCAGTCAACTTCCTGAGCAACAGCAGCTGTTTCAGTTGACTTTTCTTCATGCTTGGAAGCAGTGGGATGTGTGGAGGCCTGTGGGGTTCCCGGGTTGTTCTTGGGAGCCTTGCATTCCCTAGCAAAGTGACCAAGTTGGTTGCAGTTGTAGCACCTTGCTTTGCTCTTATCAAACCCAAACTTGCTGTTGACTGGGTTTTGAGGGAATTGCCTTCCAGTTCTCTTGAAGAACTTCTTCGCTCTGTAAGTTAAAAGAGCCATCTGCTGGACAATGTCCATGTACTCCACATCATCTGGATTGAAGCACTCAAGATCATCAAAGCAGTATTGAAAATCACCAGAGTGTCCACTTCCAGAGACAAAGGCACAACTATCCTGAAAGGAGTTGTGTTGAACCTTTTGAGACTTTGGAGTCTCAGGTAGAGTGATGAAGGGTCCAGTATGTGAGTTGTCAGGGTAGCATAGCAACTGATGTTGTGGTTCCATGCTTTCCCTTTCAACCACATGAAGGGCTGAACTCTGTTGGTTATTGGAGTGGTCAGAGGAGTTCTGCATGTTCATCTCCATCTGAAATGCACTTAGGATACCATACAACTCTGTGAGAGAAAGAGTCTTAAGGTCCGAAGTTCTCTTGATGACAACACAGTAGTGAGTCCATAGTTTAGGAAGAGAGGACATGAACTTCCTAACTATGTCTCTGTTCTCAAGAGCTACTCCAATATCCGCCAGAGTATCTACTAGCTCAACATACCTGAAGTATTGTTGAGTCAAGGTCTCACCAGCCTTGAAAGTAAAGTTCTCAAACTGCTGCTTCAAGAGATCTTTCTTGTTCTCTTGAGTTTCCTTGGATCCCTCATACATCAGCTTCAAAGCTTCCCATAAATCTTTAGCAGTCTTGCACTTCTTGAAGCGTCTGTAGACGAGTTGGGGAGAGCAGTTTGGAGACAAGTCATAGCCCTTTGGTCTAGCTCTATTCTCTTCCTATCTTCCTCTGAGTAATCATCAACATCTTTTGGAATGATGCGATTACCAGTGGCAGATGTAGTGCTTGGTATGAAAGGACCATTGACAATGGAGTCCCACATCCTTGAGTCTTGACACTTGATGAAGCCTTCCATCCTGATACACCATGTGTCAAAGTCTTCAGGGGTGATCATAGGGGACTTGGTCAAGGTACCAGTTTCCATATCAGCCTTGGAGAGAGCAGCCATTTGAGTGAGTGGATTGTGGTGAGGAGTGAAAAACAGGTTGATTAGGATGGTAAGATCTCACAATCAAGAGCCTGGAGCTCTGATACCAATTGCAGGATCGGATTTTGGGTGGTTCTTCTCTCAACTCACTCGTGAATCAACACTCGGCAAGCAGTCTTTAAAGAGTTGATCACAATATAACAAGTAACAAGCAGTAAGAAAATTAACACAGCAATTAATTTTCAAGGTACTTTTATATATTGCTTCTCAACTCAAAGGATTACAAGACACTTGGACTCAAATCGCTTACTTAAAGAGTTACAGGGAGAAGATATATATAATACTACCTACAGCCGGATATACTTTGATACCAGCTGGACACCTCTAACCTTACATCTATACTACAAGACTCTAGGTGAGGTCTTTCAGACATTGTGCCTGAGAGTTGGTAGTCAGGACATGTCCCTGACTTACCTTTTGTCACCAACTAAAGTTGGTAACATGTACTATCATAAAAAGGTGAACAGTAGAATAAAGTATGGTCAACAACATGGCTCTTTAGGAAGATGCCATGCTGTATCAGAGGTCTGCAGCGGACTGTCAGGGACCATACTTTTATCTGCTGGACATAGTAATGTCTTCCGAAGGATAAAGTGCTTCGGAAGAATAACTTCTTCCGAAGGCACTTATACTTCGGAAGACTGCTTCTTCCGAAGCTTGGAGTCTTCTTTGTCTTCGGAAGCAGACTTTGTCTTCAGCTCTTTCATCAGACTTTGTCTTCGGAAGCTCTTTCAGACTTTGTCTTCGGAAGCTCTTTCAGACTTTGTCTTCGGAAGCTCTTTCAGACTTTGTCTTCGGAAGCTCTTTCAGACTTTGTCTTCGGAAGCTCTTTCAGACTTTGTCTTCGGAAGCTCTTTCAGATTTTGTCTTCAGCTCTTTCATCAGACTTTGTCTTCGGAAGCTTTTAGACTTTGTCTTCAGCTCTTTCATCAGACTTTGTCTTCGGAAGATATCTTCAGCTGTTGGCTTCAGTTGTTGTCTTCAGTAGTTGACTTCAGCTTTTGCCTTCGGAAGATGTCTTCAGCTGTTGTTCCTTAGACTCTCGGAAGATCTCTTGCTGGGCTTCGGAAGCCCTTTAATGTAGTACCAAAAGTGACTATGAAGTGAATTTGGTTGCACCAGCCTTATCATGATCCAACAAATTTTTTGTTTACATTTTGGTCTAAAATTTAAAAGTTAACTTGTCATAACAAAAGCGTGTGATTCAACGTTGTTAAGTCTATTTTTCTCACTTAACGATCATGTCGCAACCTGCAGATCCTAGATCGCCTTGGTTAATCTTTTTAATGTTTTTGTGTTTTTACGTCTACTTTTTGTTCGATTTTATTTTTTTCTTTTTTATTTCTTTTTTAATACAATCTTTTCTAATGTTGGTGGTCACTAATGATGACATAACATTGTTGCTATTTAGCATGGTTTACGCCCCTGTCGTAACGCGGGGGCTGAATACTAGTTTATTAATTATTTTAATATAATAATAATAGGGTATCAATTTAATTTAGAGGAACAAAGGGTTATTATAGTTTTGGGAAGATTTCACATAATAATAAGCAAAATTTAAATGTGTTTCAGTTAAATTATTTATATTTTTATTTGTTTTAATAAGATCAATAATATTTTTATTGTTTTAATAAGGTAATTAGAGTTTTAGGAGCATTCTCACTAGGTTACTCATATTTATTTAATTTTTTTAAATAATTCAGAATCTTTCTTTAAATAATTAAGCATTTTATAAATTTTATTAATTTTTAAATATTTTAATTAATAGAAATTTCTTACAATTTATGAATGACCTAATTTAAACAATCTTAAAACTTTAGTGACCTGATTAAATTAAAAAGTTTATAAGTGACGTGATCGGGACAAGAAAAATCCATAAGTGACCTAATTAGATCAATCCCTTGAAACTTTATTACTATTTTATAAAGTTATTCTTATAACTTTTTACTTGTTCAAGATAACTAACTTTTTGAAAACTAAATAATTCATTGAACATACAATACCATTAGTTAATAATAAAGTGCTTGGCTTTAGAAGATGGAGAGAGAGGAAGGGTAGCAAGATGTACATAGGTAGAGGAGGTTGATACATGTTCAAGGAGTTGCATATAAGAGCGTTTCTACAACTTTCTTTGTCAGTAATTTACTGGAAGATTACAGCAGTATCAAACTATGGAAGAACTTACAACAATGTGGAAGAATTACGGGTGCTTATATAGCAGCTAAGAGAGACAAATATAACAGGGTCTTCGCGTTTGTCAAAAGACATGACAAGAGAAATGTAAGGCCCCGGTCCCGGGCACCTCACAGTTGGTCATTTAGAGCACTATAGATATAAAACATTACAAATTTCATAAAACAATGCAGCGAAATTAATATCAAAAGTCACTCATTCATTAATAAAATTTGTCGCTAAGCAATACACCCATAATTGTTATCGGTTACAAAAGATTGTTTAACTGCATTACAAAGAAACAAAATTATTAATCATGAACGGATGTCAGTCTTCCTTTGCCGAGTAACTTTCCCCGCGTGTCATCCTCAGCAATAATTGCCTGCCAACTGAAAATGCATAAAAGTCAGCGTTGCTGAGTGAGTTCTAGTTTTAAAAGTGTTAAAATACCTTGATTAGTTTATATATATGAAAATACTCTTTTTATAAAACACTTCCTTTACTTTCGTACATGAGCATACATCGTACATACAACAAGGTATAACCTTATTCATTATCGTACGTTTCGTTCGTTTCGTACTTTATTATTATCTTTCACTGTTTCTAGATCCTGTCAAGCTTTACCCCATCGTGGCCCGAAGCCACCATTCCGGGCACAAAGCCTCCTCATTTATTGGCACGAAGCCACAGACTGTCCTAGCACAAAGCCACATCATCTTCGGGATAAAGTGACAAGGATCCTGTTTCGTACTCTGGGTTCAGTCACCTAGACTGATCCCCCTGTGTATGAACCCTCATGAGTTAAAATCACACATTATAACACACAGTTGAGCTGACAACTCTCAAGAGTTGTGATCCTCCCTTCATTCTGCTTGCAAGCCCTATCTTTCATTCGTTATTTATGTTCCACTTTCGTTATCATTAATCTTATCTCTTTCGTTAATGATAATACTTTACGTTTATGGTTATAAAGACACCATGTAAAGTCACACATCAATATATCATAGCATAAGGAACATAAGAACAAATCATACATAAGCATAACATCATCACACATCATCATACATGACATATCATACATCATTCATCACCAAAAGTCATCTTACATTACCCCCGGGAACACCGCAAGTCAATGCCTACACTTTACGATTTCCCCAAAATTCAGAAAAATATTCTAAGTCTTAGGCGCATGGGCACTATGCAGGCGCATGACCTTCTGGGCGCATAGGAATACTTAGGTGCATGGGAAAGGTTCTGGGCGCATGGGCACTATTAGGGCACATAGCCCAACACTTAGTCACTCTGGCAAAATTCTAGGCGCATGAGCACTATGCAGGCGCATGATTGCCTGGGCGCATGGGCACTATTTGGGCACATGGGGTTTTGGGCGCATGTGACACTTAGGCAAATTTGAACGTTAGGCGTATGGGCCTATTTCAAGCGCATGGCCAACACTTAGGCATTTTGGGCAATACTCTGGGCGTTTTGCCACTATGCAGGCGCATGGCCTGACTTTAGGCGCATTGACACTTAGTCAAATTTGGCCTAAACTTAGGCGCATGGTGACTATTTGGGCGCATAGGGTTTCAGACGCATGGGACTTAGGAGCATGGCAACTAACTTTAACTACCATCATCATAAATCTGTCCACATACTAATCCTAACATGTTCTATACTTATTTCTTACATTCTAGCATCATAACAAGAACATGGTATCATCATAACATAATAAATCACCTAAATCATACCCCACCCATATACACACATGCACATGAACACACGGGTAACATACCCACTTTTATAAAAACATACCTACATGCATTTTCCAGCCCTAAAATCAGTTAAAACATGTAAAAAGTGGGGTTCTAAAACTTACCTTATGTAACTTTGAGTATAACTTCCTTCAAATCCGTTTGCTATGAGCTCAAACAACTAATATCCTCTAAAACACACAACGGAACCCAAACAAACACATATAAGCATGTAACCGAGGCTAAATCTAGCCAAAACAACTTAAAAACACCAATTCTTACCTTTTGAATTCGAATCCTTCTTGAAGTTCATTCTAAAATCCGAAGCTTCTCTTCTTTCTCTCTCTAGAAACCGGTTGAAATGAAATGTGCAGACAACATGCGTGACCATGCCACCTTTATGCACCAACTTTTATACTTTTTTTTTCCTTTTTGACACTTTTAACCCCTCAACTTGGGTTAAATTATGTTTCCTAATTTTATTCACGTTTATTCTTTCTTTCTTGTCTATTAAAAATTATCCGGGTGTTACAGGAAATATCTAAGATCAAGATTGAAGGTCGCTGGTTACAGGCTAATCCGGAAAGGTTTAGGCGTGAGAAGAGAATGATGGTTTCCAAACCAGCTAAGTTGCCAAACAGAAACAATGGAAACCCTCAAGAGGTATTCATAGCCAAAGAAGTCCACTAAGATCATAGAGAAAAAGGAACGTACATGAAAATCTTGACTGGAATAGGACAAAAACAAGTGGTAGACATAGACTGGGTTTCAACTTAATTAGGCTCCAAAGAAAATTTTGGTCACCGGAGAGGCTAAAGATCAAATGTCTTTATCAAACGTCAAAAGTAGTGTTAAGCGTAGAACATAAACAATGCCAAGTTATCATATCTGGGTGGACTATATATATTTATGTTAGCTTTTATGAGCACAGCTGAAGCAAAAAGGTTTGTGGAAAACAATAAAGCTTTTATTTAAAGTCCCTTTAGCAAGTTATGGGTATGGAATGGGTAAGATATACAACATGATCGAATAATGGGATTAAGAATTCTTGACTTCCCTATGAACTTAAGGAGTAATGAAACATACACAAAGATTGGTGAATCGTTCAGAAGAGTTATGTTATAATTAGACTTAACATGGGATAAATTTGATGTCTCGTATGATAGGTGTCTCATCCTTACAAGAAAAATAGGGAAAAGTGATGAGGAATTCACCTTGAAATAGAAAGAAAACTCTTTTAGTGTAAGAGTAATAGAGGATCTGTAACCTTGGTTGCATGTTCAACTTAAAGAATCGATCATCCTGGTTTCAGATGATGAGAATGAAGTCATGTCAGCTATGGGAGATGATGATGATAATGAGTCAGAAGATCTCTGATCACCAAAGGACGAATGGTGGTTTTTGACTCCCTTCCTCAAATCTTGGTTCATAGGATACCCAACAGTCCACCGCCTCGGTAGTTCCCAAAACAAATCTTCATGGTGGTGCATTGGAAGTTGAGGAACCCCATTAGTTGGAAAGACAAACACGAAAATGAACCTGTTGGGTATATGTCAAATAAAAGTAGCCCAATCTAATTGGAATTAAATAGGCCTACTAGTGGGCATAATGAGAACAAGATTAGAAATAAGGCCTTTAATGAAGAGGATATGTTAAGTATACAAGAGGACCAAAGCCTAAATCAGAAGTAGGAATTTAATAATGAGAACTAAGTGAGACAAATTCCTAGTCTAAATGATCAACCCTCATTAAAATCTCTTTATTCGCAACCCTAGTCTAGTGTTCAACCTTCATAATCGATATGCTCAAATCAATTCAGGAAGAGGAATGTAGATCTGGTGGTCGAGAGAACGGTGATTGTATGGGAAATACTTGGACTTAAATGGATTATCATAGAGATCAAATCCAAAAGAAGCAGTTCCAGGCAAAGGTGAGTTAGTAGGTATCGAATGAACTTTGTATCACTGAATGTCACACCCCAACCTTGACGGCTGAAACGTCGAGATGTGAGAGTTAAGATCGTTCAAAGCCACATAACGCTATTATTAAATTCAAATATATTATTCATAAGTTTCAAAGGTAACATTACAAACATAAGTCTCAAATAAAGAAATTAACAAACATAATAAGAAATATAACAAGGTCATTTATTTATTTAACTAGGTCCATTCCTATGTGTGAACAAGCTTCAAAAGTGGCGATCAAACTTGAGTATTTCCTGAAACATGTTAAAAATAAAAGGTCAACAATAATGTTGGTGAGATTTCTATAGTTTTCAATACATAAGTATATAAAAGATGCCAATTCATGTTGTAAAATAGAGAACAAAGTAACTATGGATGTAAGACAGAATGCCCAATCAAACCTTGACAAAGTTTTACAAGTCTCAAACGTTTACAAGTATATACGATTAGCTAAGTGTACTTGGATCAACCAAGCAGGCTTGTTAGGCCCATAGATCTATGACGTCGTCAGGCTAGCAATAGTTAATGATTGTACATATATTCGACATTACATGGTAGCTACAAGGTTCAACTAACCACAACACACAAATAAATTGTCCATAAGTTTACAAGAATCAAACGTTTTATAAGTGCAATGGTTATAATGTAACATGTTTCAACTCAAAGTGTGAAAATATGAAAAGGGGTATATTGATGATTAATATGAAATATAATAATCGTCGTTCCAACGTAAACCGTCACAGGCACCTAAATAGACATAATTACAAGGTTTAGGTTTTATTGAAATGAGTTTAACGAATCAGCGAGGACTAGGGTTCTAAGTCGAATTTGGGGCTTATCAAATAATTATATTTAAACAAATGGAATAAATTATATTTTCTTAAAAGAATATATATTTATATTTTATTCAAAGTTGTGAAAAGAACAATTATAATAATTAAAAAGGTTATATAAAGAGTTTTAGTAAATTTTTATAACTAAAAATTTATTACTATATAAACAAAATTAATTGAAGAGGGATATTTGAACCAATAATAATTTACTAATTATTATTTTCAATCTATTTTATTAAAAATTATTCAAACAAGCTTTGCTAAATGTTTTATAAATAAAAACATTTTATTTAAACTTAGAAAGAAATTATAGAAAATCTTTGGAAGCTTTTGAAAATATTTGGAATTTATAAAAATAATTTTTATACATTTTAAAAATTTTCTGAAATTAGTTTTAGGCTAAAAAGTCTTTAAAAATAAAACATGAGGGTGCCCGGGTTCGAACCCGGGACCTCATGCATAGGAGCATAGTGTCTTAACCAGTGAACCAGAGCCGCGGCCTTGGTTCACTTTGGTTTCAAAACCTTTTAAACGCATGTCGCAAACCACCCCCAATTCGCATAAACCCTAGATACGATTTGATCCAAATTGAACATCTAATCATGGGGCTTTTGATCCTTGTTTAAAACCGAATATTTTTATGTGCGTAACTTACATGATTAAGCTCATATCGATGAAGATTGTTGATAAGTTTAGTTGCGGCCAAGACGAAATCGATTCAGGATTTAAACGTTGTTGATGTTCGAATTAACTTTGCAGATAGCTTCTAAAGACGATGATAAGTGAAAGCCCTTTATCAATTGTCACTGAGATTGACCAGAAGGTGATGCTCGACTACGTTGCAGATCCGACGATGATGATGATCGATTTGAGGTGTTTAGATATGTTTCAGATGGTTTTTCGTTTGATAGGAATGTAGTCTGGATTAAACCATTGATTATGCAGCGTTTAATTGGATTGTTATGGTGCTTTAATGGTCGAACGGCTCATTCGATTTAATGGTGTCGGTTAAAAGATGTTTCAAGTAATAATTGATGATTAAACATAATTAAACCATGCGTTTAGGTTCGAATTATGTATACGAAGCAATTTGAACCGGTTTTAAGCTTCGAAATCAAACCATTTGGGCGTTTTTGGGTGGCCGGAGTCCGACCGGACTTTGGCCGGAGATAGGCCGGAGATAGGCCGGAGATCGGGGAGAGAGAAAACATGTTTGGGGAAAATTTTTCAGAAATTACACATTTGGTCCCTACGATTTACCTTTGTTCAATTTCTACACAAAGTTTGGGTTTTAGTTTTAATATAAATTACACTTTAGTCCCTGAAATTATTAATGTTATCATTTTATGTAAAGTACTTGTTAATCCCAAGTTTTAACATAATATAGCTTATACTATTACAAGATTATTATTATTATCTTTATTATTATTAGTACTATTATTGTTATCATTATTATTTTTATTTGGATTATTATTATTATTATTATTATTATTATTATTATTATTATTATTATTATTATTATTATTATTATTATTATTATTATCTTTTATTCTTTTATCATACTATTATTATTATGATTGCTATTTGTTTATTATGTAAATAATTGACATTATTAACTTTCAATTTAAAGGATTAAAGCCAAATTAAAGAAATAGACATAAGCAACACAAGAGTTTCATAATTGGCAACAAATGTCCTTTACAAGATTAAACTACGTTAACTTTTAATTAACGTAAAAATACAAGATGTTACACTGAACATTAGGGGAGCGAGAGCAAGAGCGGGGGAGAAGGGTGAATGAGTGCGGAAGATTAAGCAGAATCATTAGATCAACTTTATTGCTCTCCAAGTTAAGGGTCAGTAATTTTTAGAATCACAACCCATTTGAGTTTGATGAAGTTAATGCAATTGGGAAATCCGGGGGATTATTAAGTATTTGGGACCCATCTATTTTCTCGTCAATTACATAAGGAGAAAATTGCAAATTTAGTCCCTGTGTTTGATTAGATTGCAACTTTGGTCCTCAGGTTTTTAATTACAAACGTAGTCCAAAGTTTTGCTATCCTGTTGCAAAATTAGTCCCTGGCGTTAACTCCTATTAGTTTATAACAAAAAAATATTTACATATGCCTTCCAAGTAAAGGTATTTTTGTCATTTCTAACTGCAAACCCTAAAAACACCCCTTCCCACCATGACATTGTTCAAGTTAACAACATCATCACACAACATCATTACCTTCGACATAAGGCTTCAGGAGGCAAAAATAAAGACTTATGAGAGGTAGTAGCTCGAGAGAGGAGGAAGTGATGCATATTTTGTGTTGGTTCTCATACAGGGAACTAGGAATGCTTTAGTTTGTTAGAGAATCAAGCATAGGAAGTTTATGGTTTGTTTTCATCCTTTGTTCATATTTCTCTATTTTAGTTTAACAAGGTTTTTTAGTTTTTTTATTTTCATAAACCATGGCATCATCAATAATACACCATGACCCATTGGAACGCACAAGAAGAAGAGGATAAAAAATGAAATTGAGATTAAAGCTTATACGAATAAAGTGAAAACTGTCAAGAAAGAAAAAAAACAATCATGTTTTTGGTATGCTATAAGTTTGGGCATAACAAAAGGAGTGGAAAAGGACAAGGATAGGGCTGTAAACGAGCCGAGCCAAGCCGAGCCAAGGTGGGCTCGGGCTCGAGCTCGATGGCCTAACGAGCCGGCTCGGCTCGGCTCGAAAATGTTATCGAGCTGAAAAATCGTGCTCGAGTTCGGCTCGTGAAAAGCTCGAGCCAGCTCGAATTTTTTTAAAATTTTATTTTTTTCACATTTTTATATAAATGAAAACAGAAAAAACTGATATTAAGGGTAATTAAACCACATTATAGGTTCTTAATAATAAAAAAAACAAACAACCAAGTTCTAGTAACAAAACAAATGTAAACAACCAAGTTCATAATTAATTGTTTTTGACCAATACATAAAACATCAAAAAAACAATCTTGATCTTTTTATCAAACTTCTTTTCTTCATTCTTCATGCATTCTTTGCAACCTACTTTTCTTCATTCTTGACTTCCTTAAAAACTTCAAATGCTACACATAAAAATATACAAATTATATTAGTAAGTGCTACACATAAAAACTTCAAGTGCTACAAAACTTCAAGTGCTACAAATTATACAAATTACCTTTCAAACTAGTTAAAGTGAGCCCAAGCTCCAGATGTAAACTTTCTTTTTGTACCATCTTCTTCAATGTTTGGAATTTCTTCAACATTATCCTTAGTTGGCTCGACACTTTCTTCATCACTTAACTCAAAATGATCATTACTAGGGGTATTAGCTCCACAAATTGATTATTTGTTAGAAGACATATTAGATCCTACAAATCAACAACATTATTAAAATACAAATCAGCATTCTGATGAAATACAAATCAACAACATCATTAACATACAAATCAACAAGTTACACAGCAAGTTACACAGCAAGTTACACACCAACAGCCAAGTTACACACTAACAGCCAAGATAACAATCTTATGATGTTAAGAACTACACACCAACAGCCATAGTAGACTAATAGCAAACAGTACAACTTTGAAACAATGAAAAACAGCCAAGATAACAATCTTATGATGTTAAGAACTACACACCAACAGCCGTAGCAGACTAACAGCAAACAGTACAACTTTGAAAGAGTGAAAAACAACCAAGATAACAATCTTATGATGTTAAGAACTACACACCAACAGCCATAGCAGACAAACAGCAAACAGTACAACTTTGAAAGAATGAAAAACAACCAAGATAACAATCTTATGATGTTAAGAACTACACACCAACAGCCATAGCAGACTAACAGCAAAGAACATAAAACAGACAATAACAGATGCAAAATTAGAGCAAGATCTACTCATGTAGAAACCAGACAAAGAACATGACTACAACCATTATGTCCAGATCTAAGTATCTAACTACTAAACTCTCATCTCTAACATAAATACAACCAGATCTCGCACATATAATTCAAGCACACAATCCCCCAAACTATCCAAAACAATCGCCTCAATCAATCAAATCACCGCATAAAACCGTCAACACAAATCCGAACAAAATAACGCAACACACAGCATCATGTTTTTCGCAGGTTGAAATATGGCAATTGAAAGCTCACTGAAATGGAAGCTAATGTTTTTCGCAGATTGAAAGCTCACCGAAATGGAGAACATGTGTGGAGCTTCTGGTCGGAGGCGGACGGTGTGGAGCTTCTGGTCAGGTCGCAACTCGCAAGGTGTAGCAGGGCGGTGGAGCTTCAGGTCGCGGTGGCGGTGGTTCTGGTCGGAGGCGGTTTGGCCGGTCACCGGTGGCGGTGGTTCTGGTCGGAGGCGGACAGGCGTGTCGCAGGGGGTCGGGGGGTGTGGGATGATGGCGGCTCAAAGCTGAAATTTGAAATGGTGAATGGGTTTTTAGGGTTTAGGTTTAATATATATTATATATATTATATATATATATATATATATATATATACCGAGCCACGAGCCGAGCCACGAGCCGAGTCACCCCTAGCTTGAGTTCGGCTCGTTTTAAAATCGAGCCGGCTCGGCTCGGCTCGTTTAGGCACGAGCTTTTTCTAACCGAGTTTTTTTCGAGCGAACTTCGAGCGAACTTCGAGCCACGAACATTTTGAACAGCCCTAGACAAGGAACATCAAATTCATGATTTTTTATTTATTTTGATGGTGATATGGCTCAAATATTACATTTTAAAACTTCGAGATGGTTTCTTTTGATGTTCATGTACCAACAAAGATGATACTAAAATCCCACTTTGATTTTTTTTTAATAGCCACTCGAGGCCTCGACCCCGAGAACCCACCTGACCCTGTTACCGGAGCAGGGGTACCCCACCCATGGTGGGGCATGCCTAACCGAAGCCGGGCCCCCGATCACCAGTCCAAGGAGGAAGTCGTCGCCCGAAGGCCCACCGCGAAAAACCCCTTGGGATCCAGATTCGAACCTGTGACCTTTGGCCACAAGCTGAACCCTTTACTTCTCCAAATGCGGTTGAGCTAGAAGCATTGGCAGATCCCACTTTGATGATTTTGGTTGTTTAATGAATGCTTTATTTTGTATTTGTATGGGTCAAAATGAGTGCTATTGTTCAAATGGTCAAAACAGTTTATGTAAATGAGATGAAATTATGTTCTATTTTGATGCTTTTGATTGTTTAATGGTAGCTTATTTTTTTATTCATAAGGGTCAAAACGGGTGCCAATGTGCCATTGTCCAAATGGTCAAAAACTCAAAACGAGTGCTGCGACTTATTCATGTTGGCCATTTGTATTTATATGCCACTTATTTAGTTATTTATGTTGTAAAAAAGACTATTAATGTGTGCAAAAAAGGGTGAATGGGTGCGGGGACTTATTTGGAAGCAGTATAGCGACGTTTTCTCGATTGTTTTAACAACATTGTAGCTGCATTTTCTTGATTGTTTTACCAGTACTGTAGCTGCGTTTTTAAGACATTTTTTGCAGCAATGCGGCTACGTTTTCTCCATTGTTTTACAAGCACTGTAGCTGCGTTTTCTGGACATTTTTTGCAGCAAGGCGGCAGCGTTTATGGTCCTGTTTTGGCTGCATCTGCATCACAGTACATAACATAATTGTTCACCTAGCAATAGACCTCCAAAACAATTTGTTTTGTTTGCAAGTAATGTTGGTCAATTTGACTTATTTATAACCCATATGTTTTTTTAGCACGTTTACTTCCAAAGTGATCATTTCAATGACTCAATTTGATATCTTCAAACAAAAAATTGCTTCTGCCCATATAATAAAGGTTGCTCATGCATTGAACAAAACCATAAAAATTAACAACACCATTCAAAATGCACATGTATTTTGTAGCCCCAATGTATTACTTAACCATTCAAGAAACAAGACTGCTTCTGCATTCAACATTAACCATCAATTACATCAAACTTGTTACAAAAACCTACTACAAAATAACCACCCCAATGCTAGACATAAATCACTTAACTATATAGAAATTAACAACACAAACATGAACCCTAATGCTACAGTCAAGCCAAATATCAAAATATTCTTCAATCGATCCCACATTCGTAGTTATTTAACTTCAATTTCAAGTTTCTTTTTATCCTCAACAACCCGGGATGATCTCCAAACTCCTTATGCATATTTTTGGATCAACACACCCTATGAATCGACAACTTGAGTTCTGTGAAATAACACAAAATCAAAAACTATTTAGCTTGTAAAACTTGTAAAATCAAACTAAAGAATAACACTTACCGATAGCGGACATGTAAAATCGACGGCCTAGATTAGAATCCATACAGGAAGCATGAATTCCAGCAAGTCTTCCACAATTGTAGACCGCCATGGACGGTCTGTGTGAAGATTGATGGATGATGGGTCGACATCAAAAGGCGAGAATGAAGATCGATGGGGAACTAGCCTTATTTTAAAGAGACTTAAAAAGGAAATACAAAATGACCATATTGCCCTTATTTAACTCCAAAAACTAACATGAGTTAACGTCGAGGACTAATCTTGCAACAAGATAGTATAACTTTGGACTACGTTTGTAATTTTAAAAACTTGGGGATCAAAGTTGCAATCTGATCAAACCATTGGGACTAAATTTGCAATTTTCTCTTACATAAGTTAAAGGTCATAAATACTTAATGGTGAGAGGAAAAGTAAAGTGACTGCAGAGGATGTTGGCCATGTTTGGGATTGCTTATTTACATCTTCTTTTGACTTCTCAAAAGGAGTTTGAAAAGTTTAAATTTTTAACTTTTCAAAAACTACTTTTTCTCCTCACATCTTCATCTCCATCCAAACATACTTTCACCTCCTTTCAACTTATCTTCTTTTCAAAAGTTAAAAGGAGTTTTCAATAAGCAATCCCAAACACCCATGTTATGGTGGTTAACATAATGGCCCTCAGTGGGAAGACGAAGATTATGGGTTGAGCTAGGTCAACTAAAGGCATCAATTGATGATTCGTAGGTTTTTCTTGGAGAATTTAATGAAGTAAAATGACAACCTGAAAGACTTAACTCTAATTTACCATGATAATGGATTCATAATTCAATAGCTTCATTACAAACTTGGGTCTCAAGGAGTATAATATAGGAGGATCAAGATTTACTTATATGTCTTCTAGTGGGTGCAAAATAAGTAAACTAGATCATTTTCTGGTTTGCTCTACTTTTGCAAGCCAATTCCCGGTTGCTGGGGTGATTTCTCTTCTAAGTCTATTTTCACATCATGCCCTAATTGTCCTAAAGACATCATCGCTAACTTTAGGACCATTTTATTCAAACTTTTCAATTTGTGGCTTGCAATGGAGGGTTTGAAAAAGTTGTATTAGAGGCAGGCCAAGAATTTTCAAGAAATTCATCTAATCTAAAAGACCCTATCACGTATTTGTTAGAAAAACTTTGAGCTATCAAGATCGACATCAAACATGGAATATCAAGCGGAGGGAAGAACTCGCTGAATCAAGTAAACTAAAAGATGGGAAGAAGGAAGCACTTGTGAATGGCCAAAGGAAACTCAAAGAAAAAAATAATTTAATTATTTATCATTTTTAAGGTTTATATAGAGGCTGATGCAACCAAAGTAACCAAATAGCTTTCTGCATGCATACACCAAGTACCAAGTAGAACTGCTATGGAAGTTTTATACTTTGGATGAGAATTATGCTAAGTATAAAATCTTCAGAAGCTAAAAGTTCATGCGGAAGCTTTATACACTGCGCAAGAAATATTCTAAGTATAAAGTCTTCCGAAGCCAAAGACCAAGTCTTCCGAAGCCAAAGACCAAATCTTCCAAAGCCAAAGATGAAGTCTTTCGAAGCCAAATGAAGTGAAGACTGATCTCTTCCGAAGACTTAGAAGAACATGTTTTTCTCTGATGTACTTTTACATAAAGCTGACCAACTTTCCGCTGCAACTCTAAGACTCACCAACTTGCATAAGTTGGTGAAAAGGTACATGCTTTTGTAACTGTACATTAAGTTCTTTGTTTGTAACTTTCTGCTTTATGTACTTTTATCCTTTTTTTATTATATTAGGATGTGAACTATGGCATGTCATAGTCACTAGTCAAAACACAATCTGCCATTTGACTCTACATTGATTTTGTTGTCTTTCAATGCTCCAACTGGCTTTCCAAGTATGGCCGGTTGTAGGGTGTAGTATAAGTATCTTAATGTCTTGTAACTTATCTTTTATGCATTTTAACTCTTGTAAGAGAACTTGAGATTAATATAAATCATCCTTGGCACCTTATATATATTGTTCTTAAGTTCTGTCTCTTTACTTACTTGTGTTTTGTATCCTACTCTGAAATCTCGGTTCCCTCTTTGACCTGTTAAGTGCTCTAACACTCTCCTTATTGTGAGACTGATTGTATTGATCATCCCTTAACCGTCCTACAATTGGTATCAGAGCATTCCAGGCTCTTGATTGTAAGATCTCACCATCTTAAATCTCCTTATTTCTCACAAAATCTTAACATCCAAATGGCAGCAACAAAGTCTGATATGGAAACCTGGTAAAGTCCCCACTGATCACTCCTGATGATTTTGATACTTGGTGCCTAAGATTGAGGCTTCATTAAGTCACAATATAGCAGGATGTGGGAGTCTGTTACTGAAGGACCTTACATTCCATGCACCTCTTTAGCTGCTGCTGGAGGTGGCATGATTCCAAAGGAGGTGGCTGGCTATTCTAAAGAAGATAGAAAAAGAATAGATATAGATAAGAAAGCCATGACTGCTCTCCAAACTTCTCTTCCAAATGCCATCTACAAAGGCTTCAAGAAGTGCAAAACTACCAAGTAGCTCTGGGATGCACTAAAGCTGATGTATGAAGGTTCTCTGATGCAAAAGAAAACAAGAAGGATCTTCTAAAGCAGCAGTTTGAGAATTTCACCTTTAAAGCAGGTGAAACCATGACTCAATAATACTTCAGGTATGTTAAGATTATGAATACTGATGGATGTTGGAGTAAAACTGGAGAATAGGGATATTGTGAGAAAGTTATGTCCTCTCTTCCTAGACAATGGACACACTATTGTGTGGTCATTAAGAGGACTGAAAATCTCAAGACCCTCACTCTCACTGAGTTGTATGGCATATTCACTGGTTACCAGATGGAGATGAACATGCAAAATCCATCTGGCAACTCTATAATCAACAGAGTTCTGCTATTCATATGGTTGAAATAGATTATAGAGAACCATAACACCATTTCATCTCTTACCCTGATAACTCACCCAAGGGCCCTTTCATCACCTTCCCTTAGGCACCAAATGAGAGCTACATCCAAGGAAGCCCATTTAAAAAGGCAAGCTCATCACATGCCTTTGTGCCACATGATGAAAGCACAGGCAACTTTCTTTTCACCCTTGAAGACTTGGAATGCATCCATCCAGATTACCTGGAGTACAAGGAGATAGTTCAATAATGGCTCTTCTCACTCATAGAGCCAAGAAGTTCTATAAGAGGATAGGGAGAAAGTTTCCTAGCAATGTATCCAGTGGAAACTTTAGGCTGGATAAAAACAAAATAAGTTTTACAACTGTAACCAAATGGGACACTTTGCTAGGGAGCCAAGGCACCCAGGACAAATGGTGGCCAGCACAACCTAAGCCAAACTACACTAAGGGAGCTTCAGACACTGAGAAGCCCAAGCAGCAAGCTGCAGTTGCTGTTGAAAAGGTGGCTTTGATTGGAGCTTCCAGGTAGAAGATGTGTCTCCAAACCAAGCACTGATGGCAGATCCGATGAAGCCAAGGTATTGGAACATCTTTGTACTCCAGAATGCATTGCTAAAGTAAATAGATACAGGTCTATAACTTAGAGATGAGATCTGATCTTGAGTCTTTGAACATATTAAAATATGATTTCAAAAGAGCTAAAAATGAGTATAAGTTAAAAATAGAAGACTTAAAGAAAACCATTTAAACTCTTAACATAAGCATACCAACTACAGGACTCAAATCAAAGTTAACTGATGCCAGGCTAAGTGATTAACAAAGCCAACAGAGAGAAGCATGTTCTTGAAGAAGAAACCTTCAAGAACATCATATCCTAGTCCCTGCATTCCAATGTATGTTATCGGAACAAACAGGGACTGGGATCTATTGAGATAGCTCCTCCACACACTCTACTATCTGTACGATCTCCAAGGGTGGAACTAGTCAAGATGAGTTGCCATCCATAGATCCTAGTGATGAAAAAGGATGAAGAGTAAGTGGTGAAGGATGGTCTGAGAAGAGTGAGCGAAGATCATCCTAACAAGGTCACTACATCCTGAGGATATGAAGAAGTCAGGGATGACTAAGTCAAAAAGGAAGAACTTGATCCGAGCAGCAAAGAGGAGATCAAGGAAAGCTCAGGAGATCAATGCCACTTTTAACTCCAAGCATAAACAAGTTTTTATCTCTGCAGGTTTGAAGTGGTAAAGACTGAGGACACAACTTTGAACTATAGTAGCAAGAGTTCAAGTACATGTTCAACTTATCCCTGTGAAGGAATGAAAGTTGAATAGGAATGTAACACTGCTACATAGCATGAACCATCCATCTCCAAAGGAAAGCTTCACTTAGGAGGCCTGCCAAAACATCTTCAAAGATAGGGATGGAGATGAAAGTGATCAAATCATTCTTCCATTCACAAGAAGACTCTCAGAAGAAAGTAAATTGACTGTATTATGTGTGGCAGTACTTCTCATCTGGCAAAGGATTGCATCTACAATCCCAAAAGTACTGTCAACATAACAAAAAAGAGACTTCTGAGAGGAACAAGAAGAAGAAAGCTTTGGAAGAAATTATATTTCTTTTGGAAGCTCCAAAATGAAATGAAGACAAGTGAAAATTGCCTTCGGAAGAAAATTTGGTCTCGGAAGAAAGGAATGCTTCCGAAGCACTAAAGCTTGTTGCAGTGAAAGCAAGATCTTTTGAAGGGTCAGTTTCCAAAACTTCTGAAGTTATAAAAACTTCGAAGATTTGAAGGTCAAGTCTAATCTTCCAAGATGGTGTGGAAGATAAAGGAAGACCATGTGACTGAGAATTCTTCACTTACAACAGCAAGTGATCCCATAGTCTCAGTATAGGATGAATTAGTTGCATGTCTCAGTTCATTTGAAGAGCCCAAGACTAATGAGGCTTGGGTTTCAAATGTAACTAATTCTTGTTTTACTGTGTATGAACAGCTCAAGACCAAAAAAATGTATGGATCATTGATAATGGCTGTTCCAGGCACATGACAGGCAATGACTCTATGCTTCAGAACTTTGAGAAGATTGTTGGAGGACCAGTTGCTTTGGAGGAGATGCTGGTGGTTACATTACTGGGGGGCAGGGTCATAAATGGTAAGCTCAGCATTGAGAAGGTAAACTTTATTAAGGAGCTTGGGTACAATTTACTGAGTGTATCCTAATTTGTGACCAGAGATAACATGCTCTTTACTGAGCATGAGTGTATTGTTCACAAGCCCGGGGTGGTCATTCCTCAAGAGCATATCCTACTTAAAGCACCCCGGAAAGGGAACATGTACAAGATGGATTGTAGGAAAACCTCCTCTCAGAAGAAGTTTTGTGCTTTCTATCTAAAGCCAATAGTGATGAGTCTTTCCTTTAGCATAAAAGAATGTGCCATTTAAACTTTAAGAACATGCATAAACTAATTAAGAATGATTTGGTAACTGAAATACCAAAGAAAGAGTTTACAAGTGATGTGACTATGTTGCATGCCTGAAAGGGAAAGAACACGTGGTTTCTGACAAGCAAAGGTAAGGGAAAGAACTCTATCACACTCCCCTACTTATTACACATGAATCTTTTGGCCCTATTAGGAAGGACCTCATACTATTTGGTGATCATAGATGATTTCACAAGATTCACTGGGTTTTCTTCCTTAGAACTAAGGATAAAACTCCTGATATCTAGAAGAATTTTATTCTGAAAGTGAGAATCAAAATTGATCACAAGGTCAAACCTAAGATGTGATCAAGGAACCGAATTCAGAACCAACACAATTTTGATGAAAAGAGTATTACAAGACAATACAGTGCTCCCGGACTCCTCAGCAAAAAACAACTTGTTGAGAGAAGAAAATGACACGTATTGAAGCTGCAAGAACCATGTTATCCGACTCTAAACTGCATATTACCTTCTAGGCAGAGGTAGTTAAACTGCCTGCTATGTGCAAAACAAAGTTTTAGTAGTTAAGAGTCATGGTAAGACTCTTCTAAACTGTGGAACAAAAGAAGACCTTTCATTGGTTTCTACGGTCATTTGGACGTCTATGCACCATCTTGAATACCGAAGATCAAGTAGCCAAGTTTGCTTAGAAATCAGATGATGGACACTTCATTGGATACTCCTCTCATGTTAAGGCTTATAGAGTATACAATCTCAGACTAGAGTTGTTAAAGAATCAGCCAATGTGATCTTCATGAGCACACACCCTGTGTGAAAGGTTTGGTCCTGATTGGCTATTGATCTTGATTTAGTTACCAACTGTTTTACACAATCATGTGAAGATGTTTCAGGATCACAGGTAACACATCAACAGAAGATCCTGACCCAAGATTTGAGCTGAGAAGACCACCAGACAGACTACATCTTCGCTCCAGTGGTAACTAACCCTGCAAATGAAGTTCCTATCAGCATAATAATGACAAATCATGATGATACATCTGAAGTGCCTGATAATTCAGCTCAGAGGCACAAAACATATATGCAGAAACTTCAAATGTAGTAGGCCAATGGCAGTGGTGACGTGATCAAGAATTTCTTGATGTTTATAACCACTCCATTGATGACAACATCAATGATGTCACACTCATTGGATCAAACTTCTCTTGATAAGTGTGCTGATGTGGTGGAAGACACTTCATTGCCAAATCGAAAGTTTTCAAATTTAGATCTATCTAAACAACTTGCTATGATTCCTCAACTCAGGATCATAAGTCACACCACCACAAACATCATTGGAGATGTTGAAAAGGGGGCGAGAACAAGAGGACAAACCCATGATAAAAATGTTTGTCTACACTCTTGTTTCTGTCCCAGATAGAGCCAAAGAAAGTTGATGAGGCTTTGAAGGATGGTAGTTGGGTTGAAGCAATGCAAGAGGAGCTGCTTCAATTTAAAAGACAAAAGGTTTGGAACCTATGTCCTCTTCCTCATGGGAAGACTATCATAGGAACCAAATGGGTGTTTAGAAATAAGAAGGATGACAGAGGACTTGTCATTAAGAATAAGGCAGACTGGTTGTTCAAGGGTACACACAGAAGAAGGAATTGATTACACTGATATTTTTGCTCCTGTAGCAAGACTTGAAGCTGTTAGAATATTCCTGGCGTTTGCTGCATCCAAGGACTTCAAGGTCTACCAACTTGATGTCAAGTGTGCATTTTATATGGGGTGATTGATGAAGAGGTGTATATCAAACAACCCAGGCTTTGCAGACCCAGATCATCCTGATTATGTTTTCAAGCTGATAAATCTCTTTATGGGCTGCACCAAGCTCCCATGAAGTGGTATCAGACAATATCTCAGTATCTCTATCAATATGGATATAAGAGGGGTACTATAGATGGAACTCTCTTCATCAAAAGAACAGGAAATGACTTGATGCTGGTTAAGGTATATGTAGATAACATTATCTTTGGGTCAACTAATCCAAAGCTTTATAAAGATTTGAGAAGCTGATAAAGAATAGATTTGAAATGAGTGCCATGGGAAAACTCAATTTCGTTCTAGGAATTCAAGTGAAGCAAGTTAATAATGGCATCTTCATAAGTCAGTCAAAGTATGTACAAGACATACAAGATCAACATGGCTGAATGTAAGGTGGCAAAGACACCCATAGCCAGAAACCACTCCTTTGGACCTGATTGATGGGGAGCATGTAGCTGAAGATATTTACAGGGTAATGATTGGGTCTCTTATGTATCTTACTGCCAGCAGGCCTGCTATTATGTTTGATACATGTATATGTGCAAGATATCAAGCCAACCCCAAGATGTCACACTTAGTTAATGTCACAAGAATCCTTAGATATCTCAAAGGTTGCCTAAGCTAGGCCTTTAGTATCCAAAGAACTCTGACTTCAATCTGTATGCCTATACAAATAGTGACTATGGTGGCTGTAACATGAATGCAAAGTCAACACCTGGGGGATGTGAATTCCTTATGGAAGGATAGTCTTATGGCATGTGGGTAAGAAACAATCATGTGTATCTGGCATCAACTGCTGAGGCTGAATACATTGCTCCTACAAGCTGCTGTGGTCAAGTACTTTGGATCAGAATCAGATGTTGGTCTATGGATACAACTTCAAAGAGACTCCATCCACATAGACAATAACAGTGCTATCCCTATAATAGAGAATCCTATACAGCACTGAAGGAGAAGCACACAACAATCAGGTATTATCTAGTTAGAGATAATCATGAAAAGGGATTGATAAAACTAAAGATGACTCAAATGAACAATATGTTGATCTGTTTACAAAAGCTTTTGACGAACAGAGGTTAAATATCTTATATCAGCTATTGGGATGATTAACCTTGAATAGATTTTTTAAGTTAATCTATTTATTTCTAAAAAGAAGTGTGTGTCCTAAGTTGTCTAATTAATCCCTACATAAGCCCAGTTTATCTTAGAAGAAATCTTTTAAAATGATGATCCTTAGCATTTGAAAAAATTACCAAGTGTATTTCTTTCGGAAGATATTGACATTTCCTTCGGAAGAATTTAAGTCTTCAAAAAACACATACTACTTAAAGGAGATTTATCTTCGGAAGAAATTCCATGTTTCTTCGAAGCCAAAATATGCTTCTAGGTACTTATATGTATTTTAAGAACAAAGCTTTCAAAAAGTAATTTTTTCGAGACCAACTGCTCTTCGGAAGAACAATTGTCTAGATAACTTGATCTTTCGAAGCCATTTTTCACTAAGCATAGGAATATCTTCCGAAGTCAAAATTGGCTTCGGAATATTTCACAAATCTTCCGAAGACAAATTACCTTTGGAAGATTTTCACAAATCTTCTAAAGACAAATTACCTTCGAAAAATCTCAACTTCCAAGAAAAACTACCTTTTTGGGCACTTTATCAGAGGTGGGATGACATTCCGACTTTAATATATCCTTTTGCATTAACTTTGTCTCAAGTCCATTTCATTAAAAATAACCCAACAGTTCCCCTCTCTTTCACTTCTCTTCATCTGCAATCTTTCTAAACCTATAATCCCACTCACCGCTTTATTTATATCTTTCTTCATCAAAGTTAAACAAATGGCCAACCTCAACCGTAGAAACCACCAAGTTTCTCCATAAAACTTTACAGGCAACACAATCAGGTTGCTCTGTTAAACTCTAAGAAAGATCCAAGTTTCTCAGAGGTTTGTCACTTTCATTCTCTCTCAAACTACCTCCCTCCTTACCATTGATCCCCACTTTATAAGGGTCATCTTTTGGATTTTTGAGGACCTGCCAAAAGGTCACCACGGATAGGAGAGAAGGCACTGTCTGCCATAGTGTAGGAGAGGACACTGTCCTCACTCTAGTCTCCATTAACTCACACTTATAGTTGGATGATAAAAAGGTGAAAATGTCTTTCCAAAATCTATTGTAAATCATTCTTTTGAGCAGATGGGCTATGAAGGGGACTTCTCAGTT